>VXBA01002510.1:745415-862423 GCA_013399895.1 Serilophus lunatus
GGCAACGGGAGCGGGGGGGGGATAAAGGGTGGCGAGAGGGTTCGGTGAGGTCTTACAAGTGGCAGAGCAATGGAGTTCTGCTTCGACACCAATCAGTTCTGCACAAGCGCTTTACAACAGGAATGATAACACTTGGNCCGGAGCACCCACAGCTTTCCCCTCACGGACCCGCCGCCCCCTCACGGGCCCGCCCTCAGAGCCCGCCCTCCCCGCCCGCTCTCGCGAGAGGCGCCTGTTCCCGGCCGGGCGCCGCCGGGAAGCGCCTGCGATCTCGATCCTGATCCTGATCCTGATCCCAGTCCCGACCCCATTCCCGATCCCGACCCCATTCCCGACCCCATTCTCGATCCCGACCCCATTCCCGCGCCATGGACGATCCCTACGGCGCGGCCGCCGCCGCCCCGCTGAGGGGAGAGCCCGAGGAGCCCCAGCAGGTGAGGGGGGCCGGTGTTTGTCCCCTGGCGGTGTCGCAATCCAAGTGATGTGTGGGATCCCTCTTTTCCCGTCGGGAATGCCGCTGGCAGGGCCGGAGTGCGGTAGGGAGCGTGCTAATTATGAGTAAGCGCTAATTGCGGTGCCTGAGTGCAGGGCATTGATGTGAGTGGTGTCCTGTGGAGCTGCTTTTCCCTGGGGTCGGGTCAGAGCCTTTGCATTTAGAAAGAAATAACGCGGCCGTGGGGTTTGTGGATTTATTATCGGTTATTGGGGTGTTTAATAATCCAGGAGAAAAAGACAAGTGAATTCAGGGCTGGGTTTAAGACTTACACTTAAAAAAACCCCCTTACTATTTTAAAAAGAGCTCATTATAGAGCGAACCCGATGGTTTTAATCGCCGGCATTTTCTAAATCAAACAATTTCTGTTTGCTGCCCAGGGCTCGGTGCTGTTCCTTGGAGGCAGCGAAGTGAAGAGCAGAGCGGTGGTGAAATATTCCTCTGCCCCTCCTCAGGCAGCCTTTGCTCGTCTGCAGGAGAAGACAGACCTGAAGCTGCCCCCTGCCAACTGGTTACGGGAAAGTGCCAAACTGGGACCAGCAGGGACAACCATTCTGGGCAACAGCAAGAAAAGTAAACCTTTCTCAAGGTAAAGGACAGCAGCCCCTTGTTTTTGCCAGGCTTTTATGCAGAATTCTGATGGTGAACTTGGAATCTGTGTCGTTTAAAGTATAAAGTACAGGCTTTGCCATGGCAACAGCTATTGCTTTGTCTTAATCATTCTCCCTCTACATTTTCATCCTCAGTTCTTGACTCTGTGCTCTGTTCTTGTCTCCTTTGTAAGTGATTCACGATGCTGGTAATGCTGCTGATGATTATTTTGTTCAAGTCAGTCAAACTGACTTCACATTCTTCCCTGGTTCTTCTTCATGTTCTTTTGGCCCTGGTTGGCCAAAATTAAACTGGTTTGGTTCAGCCACCAGCCTGCCTTTGACAACAGGTGAAAGTGGAACAAATGTGCTTCCCTCGGGAAGCCAAGAGCCAGTTTGTGGCTCTTCTGGATCTTTACAAACTAACTAATGGCAAATGAAATTCCATATTTGTATCAGGGGTGAAATAAGGGGCAAACTCAAAAAACAGCGTTGGCTTTCAGTGTGGATGTTTGTTAAATTGTTGAGTGAGTTCAGAGTGTTTTATAAACAGGAGGCTCAAATCCTGTGCTGAACAAGCAAACTCACACCAAGTCAGTGGCATGGAACAGTTTGTGTGTAAATCCTCATAATCTCTGTACTTATTTTGAGCAGAGTAAGTTTTTCAGGCCTTTATGAGTTCTTCATGTTTCTTTTAGATATTCCATTTATTAATCTAATAGAACTGGCAGTTTAATCTCTCTAGTGTCAGTATTAAAAAGCTGATAGCACAACTCTTAACTTTGGACACTTGCACATCATGTATTTTTTTAATTATAGTAATATTTGGGTTAATTTTACAGAATGATCTGTACATTGAAATATTCTTAAAAGCTTGTAATTTAGTGAGGCCCTAATGAAGGTGAAGGAATGGACAAGGATGTGTCTGTTACAACATGTAGGGCAGCTTTGGAAAACATAAATAAGAGGTAAAATGAAAAGGCAGCTGCTAAAATTAAAGTATTTAACATGCTTAATGCCTGAAAGAGAAATGCTTTGAAAAACTGGTTTTAGTGTTCTTTTTGGTGTCAAAAACCCTCAATTTCTCTGATTTCCCATAGCTGTCTTAACAAACACTTGAGATAATTCTGATTTTCTTGGTTTCAACAAAACTTGAAGTACTTTGTCTTGAAATTAAATCTAAGCACTTTCAAGAATATCTTTGAAAGACTTGTAGCATATAAAACCAAAATCACTTTGTTCATTAACCTCAGAGCTCATTACACTTCATGCTGTTTAGCTGGAGTACTTTTTCTTGATGAAAAAAACCTTTCAAATAAGTCTAAAAACCAGGTCTCAGATGTCATCCTGCAGCTGTGTTAACTCCTGGTATTTTTTGAACAGCTTTGGGATGGCCTATGACTTCATTGACTCAGTTGGAAATGACGTGGATGTTGTGTCTGATTCGGAGGTATGTGCAACTTTTTATGTCTTGTCACTCAAACTCTTACATTGGATGGACTTTATTTTAAGCTTTTTTGTCTTCCTGGGATCTTTGTGTCCTCTGAGCAAAAGTGCAACTCAGGTCACCAAACTTTTGCCCTGCCTTTTAAGGGAGTTGTGATCCCTGAATAAGAAATGCAGAGAGAAAATCAGGTTTCCTGTGGATTTCTGCAAAAAGTCTTCAGCTAAAATACGAAGTTTAGTGACTGCCCCACCTCAGTCTTGCAAGGCAGTTGTCCTGTGTGTTGGGAATCAGTTATTTTGATGGAAATCATTGCTCTCAAGATGATTTTTTTTGTATTCTTCTCTAGAAGAAAGAGCTCACCTACAACTTGCTGCTTCTTTCCTCTGTTTTTTGTCAGCTTTTTGGTGCTGGTGATGCCTGTAGCATTCAGAAGAGGAAACACTCATTTGCTGTGTTAAATATTGGGCAGATTTGTATTCACACTTAGATCTCTAGACACCTGACAAGTGTTGCTGTACCTCTGGGGAACATAAAGGTCTAAAACCCAAACCATCCCCTTGCATTTTTTGGTCACTTTTGCTGGTCACAGTGATCCAAAGACAGAAATGTGTGTGTTTTATACTGACTCCTTGATCTCTCTGTCACTGCAATTCATGTTCTCTGACCTCAATAAATGCTTTTTCTTGAGGAGTGGTCTTTAACATTCCTGGCACTGTAAGGTTTTCCTTGCCTGACTGTGTGTGCTGGTCTTGGCAGAGGGGATTTTCTTCCCAGTGGCTGGTCTGGGATTGTTTTGGATTTGTGCTGAACACAGGGCTGATAATACAGAGATATTTTTGTTACTGCTGAGCAGGGCTTACACAGAGCCAGGGCCTTTCCTGTGTCTCCTACTGCCATCCAGAGGGGACTGGAGGTGAATGGAAAACCGTGAGGAGACACAACCACGACACCAAAGGGGAAAATAAAGGGGGAATGTGGAGTGATGGGGTTTGTCTTCCCTTACACAACATTGGGCCTTAGTTCCCTAAGAGTTGTCTCCCAATGCAACATAATGATACTGAATATTGTCTCTCTTTTCCCTTTTCTCCTGCAAGAACATCAAGAAGCTGCTGAAGATCCCTTACAGCAAGTCTCACGTGAGCATGGCCGTGCATCGCATCGGGAGGACGCTGCTGCTGGACGAGCTGGACATCCAGGAGCTCTTCATGAGATCCTCCCAGGTGAGCCAGCTGGGGTTTGCACCTGCTCAGAGTGCATTGTTTCAGGAATAGAGGAGCCAGCAAGAAAGCATGTGTGGAAATTCCTGAGAATCAAATGTGAGCGCCAGTTTAGCCAGGAGCTACAGCTGGTGTCCTGTGTATTTGGTGTTTTTGGATTCAGATTCCACATCCCACTTTCCTGTGGTTACTTCATTATTGCTATGCTATTTGATTAATTTTGGTTTTAATAAGTATTTGTTACTGTGTAACTTCTTATGTATCTGACTAATGAAGTCAAATTTTCCATAAGGAAAAAAAAAATTCCATAGCCTTTCTAGAAGATACATTTTCAGTAATGACCAACTCAGGACTTCAGCTGTGAAATTATTTTCTGGGTCTCTTTTCTGGTTGTGGATGAGTATTTGCAAATTTAGAAGGCAGTTAGTTTACTTTGCAGATGCTTCTTGATATTAATTTCATGCTTATGGTGTTGCCTAGACAGGGGATTGGACGTGGCTGAAAGAGTTTTATCAAAGGCTGATTGATCAGAAGTGGCAAAGAAAAAAGAAGAGTAAAGAACACTGGTACCAGAAGGCTATACTTTCTAAATTTTTGTACTACAGGTAACCTTATGTCTGCATGAATCTTGAATTCTGCACCACTTCTCTCTGGTTTCTGCTGTAATTGAAGGAAATGTTAAAACTCCATTGTGGTCTGTCTTGTTTAATGATTTATCCTTATACAGAGGAAATAGAGGGATGAGATCAGGGAATAACATGTAAATGTTTTACCAGAAACTGAAGTATTTTACTTTAAAGTATTAATTAATAAAATAAAAAGCATGACTTAATTTTGGAATGGACTGCCCAGGGAAGTGGTGGAGTCACCATCCCTGGATGTATTTAAAAAAAGGCTGGACTGGCACTTGGTGACATAGTCTAGTCTAGTCTAGTTGAGGTTCTAGGGTAAGGGTTGGACTAGATGATCTTGGAGGTCTCTTCCAACCTAGCGATTCTGTAATTAGCTGCAGATTAGCCAAGTCATTTGTTGGGAGCAGTGCCTCAGACATAACCACTCTGAAATGGATCTGTTTGCCTCTTGTCAACTGAACTTCTCCGTGTTTCCTTGTCAGCATTAACGGGGATGGAGCTGCTCAGCCTGTTCCTTCCACTTCCAAACAGCATCAGGAGGGGCCTGTTGCAGGTGAGGGTGATGAGGCAGGAAGGGCCTCCTGGCCAGCTCCCTTTGAAATGCCCTCTTCCTTATCTGAAGATCCAGGTGCCTCTAACCAGGTTGGTGTATGGAATGTTTGAAGTGGCACCTCGTGTTTGTAGAGACACAGATGTTGAAATGCTTTCAGAGGTGCTGCTGCAGCACCCTTTGCTGAGGGAACTGAACTAAGGCATGAGGGGAACTTGGCAGGAGGTGCAGTTCACCTTGTGCCAGTGTTTCAGAGCCCTAAATTTCACAAGTTACTTTGTTCTGTCACTGTAATGTTGAATTATTATTTATCCCAGCATTTTTGAGAAACAAAACATTTGGTTTGGGTGTAGTGATCAGTGACCTTATCTAAAAGTAGGAAAGTCCTGGTGTTCAGAAGGTGTGTATGGAAGCTTAAGGTTCTGGGGTTTCTTTTTAAATCTGCCATTAAAATCAGTCTGTTGTGGCCTCGAATTCATCAGGTGAAGAGGAAAATGAAGATCTCCGTAGATGGTTATAAACAGTTAACCAGTGTTTGCAAATACCTGCTATGAGATTGCAAAAGTCGAAGGGGAGATGTTTATAGTAATTATGTAACAAACTGATTATTATCAGGCCTTAATTCAGTGTCTCCTTCTGTGGCTAAACTTATGAAACCTGTTAATTCCTGTGGGGTTTTGAGCAGTATAAACCAGGAATATTGATTATCTTTTGGAGACGTTGGAAGATCTGTTGTATTCAGTCTGCATTAACAGAATAATAATGCTACAGTTGTACTTGCACAGTATTACCAACTGATATGCCAGATGTCTCGGTCAGCCAACTTTGGGAGTTTCTAACCTGCATTATCCATAAAAATGTAACTGCATGTGTTGTGGAGTAGAAATACTCTAGTGGAGAAATATTTCAGTACTTGAAAGCTTTTAGTAAAAGGACTACTTTCTTTCCCCTCTTGAGAAATTATTGCCCAATTCAGTGTTTTATAATAAAGAATCAGTTGTCCAGTACAGTGTCATTTTCTTTAATTTATAATTAATATTTATAAATAAAGCAGCAGGTTTTCCTTCTGGAGACTGGTAATCTCGTGCTGACCTTGGGTTAATCAGAAGTTCCTATAAATACTTTCTGATTTCTTTCCAGAGCTCTGAGAATATACATAAAGTACACAATTTTGGTACTGTGTACAGAAAAGAAGCATTCTAGTCACTGACTTTTGGTAGTTGAATACATACTTATTTAAAGATGTTGGAGGTGCCTTTGTTGTTCATACTCTTTTTGAATGGCCTAACTTGACCTCAGCAGCAGAATCACTCCTTATCCTTGTGCTTTTCACAGGGAAATGTGCCTCTTGAACCCTCATATATAGTGGGGCACGTGGCCTCAGCCCCCAAAGAACAAAACCTGACTCCTTTGTTCAATGACGGGGAGAACAGTCAGGTATGATATCTGTGAGATCTGAACCCCCAGTTAAACACACACCTCACAGTCTGGCCTCAACTGGAAGCAAGAGAGGACCCCAGTCCCCCGTAGAAGTAGCTTTTGTGGCATCTGCAATCTCAGTCTTTTCAGTTCTGTGAGTGCTTAGCTTAGTTCATCACGTGCTATCTTTTATTTGCTGCTTTGGCTTCTTGCTGTCTCATAATTCCACAGAATGTCACACAGACCAGGTTTTATGCCAGTGATTTACTGACCAGTTCTTTCTTTTTACAACAAAGGGGCTTAAAAATGACTTTGTTCGTAACATCCTGTGGACCTTTGAAGATATCCACATGTTAGTGGGCTCAAACATGCCAATCTTTGGAGGAGGGAGATACCCTGCTGTGAGCCTGCGTCTCAGGTGAGCTGGGGAGTTCATGAGATGTCTTTGCCAGCCTGGACTGGCTTGTTGCTTTGCTTCCTATTTCTCTGTCTGCATTTTTCTGCTATTTTTATAAAGGAGGGCAGTAATATTTCTCCTGCTGTGATTCTGGATTTCAGTAACTAAGTTGGGCATAAGTCCTTAAAGTGTTACTGAACTGTAAGGCAGAACTTCCCTGTCATAATTTAATGTGGGTCACTTGATGACCAGTCCTTCTGTCCCTGCCTCTACATAGGCAAAGAATGAACCTGCCTTGGTGTATTTATCCCCTTTTTAAGACACATCTGGGAATTAGTGGTTCTGCAGGGAACTTTGGAAGGCCTGGGAGAAGGTGTGTGCTACAATGAGGTGCTGCTGTTCCTTTAGAACTTCTCAAGTGCTTACTATCCAGCTAATAGTGTGAAGCTTGATAACATTTCAGTGTAAGTGTGGACAGAAATTCCAAACTGCTGATGGCATGTGAGGATATTCCACTGGAGAGATCAGTAAATCTATTTTTACTCCTTGATACAACAATTCACAAATAATTGATTTAGTATCCATCCAGTCTCACTGTTTAGAACTTAATCCCATTAGAAAACATGCCTCACATTTTCTGAAGAGTAAATAAAGACTTAAATAACACCAGAAATACTTGTTTTTAGGGATAACAACAAGCCAATAAATGTGCTAACAGGAATTGACTATTGGTTGGACAACTTAATATGCAACGTACCAGAGCTTGTGATGTGCTTCCATGTGAATGGAATTGTTCAGGTAGGTCTGGCTCCTTGCATTGTGCCTTAATAATTAATAACTAATTAATCCATTCCACAAAAAATTCTGGGGTTGCAGGATGAGAAACCTCTAGCTGTTAAGACACTGATACATTAATTTTGGGGGGTATAGGTGGCAGAAAACCCTCCTAATCTCTAGTTTTAATTTATATTCTTTGCAGAAATATGAAATGATCAAAACTGAAGATATTCCCAATTTGGAAAACTCAAATTTTTCTACCAAAGTGATAAAAGATATTGCTCAAAATATCTTGTCTTTTCTGAAATCAAATTGCACCAAAGAAGGACACACTTACTGGCTGTTTAAAGGTAAGTAGATTAAGATCAATCTGAGAAGATCTGTGGTAATGCCATGTGATTAATGAAAGATTTTACTTTTCAGCAAGTGGGAGTGATATAGTGAAGCTCTATGACCTCACCACGCTTTGTGAAGAGACTGAAGACAAATACCAAAACCCTTTTACAATGCCAGTGGCAATTCTTCTGTACAAGTGAGTTTTCATAACTTTTGTTCTAATTCTTAGTGCACTTGCACTAAAAATACAGAGCAAAAATCATGCTGAAATCATACAATCATACAGAGACTTGGTGAAACCTCAGTCCCACTAAATCAAAGCAGATTTTGTCCATGTCAGCTTTCTTGCTGAGAAAATCTTCCAAATTAATCTTAAAGTTTGGCAAATCTACATTTGTAGTATATTGTTTCAAGTTTGGTTTTTATTTCTAGCAGAAAGAAGTTATGCAGGGATTTATTATTTTGTTCAACTTATTTTTAGAGTTGCTTGCAATATGATGCTGAAGAAAAACCAGAACAAGAAACACTATGGCACTATCAGAACATTGCTCCTGAATTGTCTGAAGTTGCTGGACAATGGCAGACATCCTCAAGTAAGTTATGTGTTCTTGTACTTTTGTGTAAATGTAACAGAAATGCTGTCACTCTAATTCACCTGCTAATACTGGTGTGTGTGCTACTTCCTCCTCCCAAGGAGAGAATTTAAATTTATTTACGAAAATTGATTTTATGTTTAAAGAATCTCCTCACTTCTTTTTAGTTAGTTGCCTTTGCTGATCCTTATTGCTGCAGAGTCTTCCCCTGCTCTGAAAAGCAGCTTGTCATTATATATTTTGTTCCCAAAGAACCCTCTGGGAGCAGATCTTGGATGGATAGACAATGTAAAATGTGGGTATGAGAACATCTCTACTACAGAGAGGTTGCAGTGTCCATCCTTTAAAAATACTCAAAAGCCCAAATCGACATGGTCCTGAGTGACCTGCTTGGAGCAAGTGGGTTGGGTTAGACAGTCCCTAAGTCCCTTAAGATTTAAACTGTTTTCAAGTGAAAATGTATCTCAAAAACGTGATGTGAAAAATCTGAATTATATTTAGAATGAATTAAGGGAGGAGACCTGGCACATAATAAGAATTTTGTAGATTCCTTCTTAAATTGTGAAAAGTTCTCAAAGTCTCAGTAGAATCTCTTCAGTTTTGGTTTGTTTGTTTGGGTTTTTTTTTTTTTTGCATAAGATCCTTGTTTGTCTCTTGTGACGTACAAGCTTTTAGAACAGGCAGGATTCATTCTTTACCAGTTGCTTTTTACTCTCTTCTAAACTTGATCATACTTAGATCCTTTCCCCTTCCAGGGAACTTGATCAGGCTGTATTTACAGGTTATCAGCACCTATTTACAGGCACTCTGTACTCCTTATTCTTAGATAATTTGTATTGTTGTTGCCTCTCAAAGCAATAACTTAACTTGAAAATTAATCACTATTTTTTCCTCTTCTTTAAAAAGATTATTGCTTCAGCAAACTACATGTTGTCAGAGCTTTTTCAGTTGGATGAACCTAAAAAGGAAGACAGTACAGACTTCCCTATAAATGGAAATTCTGATGAAAGTTACAGCGAGGAAGAGGAAGAAATGCCAGACAGTGATGAAAATGGTTCTTACAGTAACAGTTCTGATCCCCCAGATGACAACAAAGCAGTGGCAATAATCAAATCTGTTGGGGAGTTGTCAGTGCCAGAAAAGTACAAGTCTGTGCATCGAATACGTGTAAGTGACACTGGGGGCACTTTAAGGGTTTCCTTGGAATATTCAGTTAATGTGACAAGGTTGGGGAGTGAAAGTGAGATACCTTTTGTCTTCAGGTTAACTGAGGGGGGAAGAAACTTTTTATGGGCTGCTCATAGAGTTTGAGGCGTTTGAACTTTCCAGTGTAGCAGGTTTAATGTAGAATTTTCCCTGCCATCCTCCACATGTTCTTTAGGGCATAATCCTGCAGATCTGGCTACAGAAAAATGATTCCTGTCATGGCAGTAGAGAAAGTGTTGTCAGCCTTGGCCATATGTTAGCACTGTAGACCCTAAGTTTATGTGGATACTAAGGGATATCTTAGTAGTTTTTTTCTGGAGCAATATTAAGATGTGGTTTTGTTTTTTTCCTGGGACCAGCAGCTACTTCATATTCCTAGCTAGTCCTTGAATTCCTCATTGATTCATCTTTCAAAGTAACTGGTCAGAATACACCAATTTTGATTTCCTTGAAATTTTGGTTACAGTTAACTTTGAAAGAAAGATGACACTTCAGTGTGCACAGGGTGTCCATGGGGACAGCTGGATGCACAACCAGAATATCAGTTTATGAATCACATGTATGCCAAGGAATTTTCAGGAATAATCAGAAATAGGACACTCCTGGGCATTATTGTTGTAACAAAATAGAGGAACACAGGAAACTGGAAAGACAGTGAAGCAGCTGTTCATAACATTTTACTCCTGATGTTTTCCTTGTCTTCCGTAGATAGAGCAATTTCATAATCATATCTCTTAAGTGGTCAAAAGTGAAACCTTTCTTCTGACATCTGTACTGAGTAGCAAAGAGCAAGATATCCTAAAAATATTTCTAGCTCTTACTGCTGTTTTAATTTCTGACACTTCAAGGTCCATCAGATGAAAACATGACCATTTGTGTAGGAGCAGAACTTTCACTTCCCTTTTCTGCTCTACCCCAGAAGAAAACAAAAATACAAACTTCCCCCCAAAAATCCCAAGGCATTGAGTTCGAAGTGATGAAAGTGCAACTTGGTTTAGGCTGAATTAATTATTTCTCTGCAGTGTTGAATCCGCTTATCTTCCCAGGTCTGCACTGCAGACCCTCTGTGGATGCTTTTGTAATGATGTTACGGAATAAAGCCACCTCTGCTTTCCATTGTCTTTGAATTTACCAGGGGAGACCAAGAGCAGGTACATGAGCTGCTCTCTGAGACAAAGAGAAGAAATGGTGTGATGTAGAGTCGAGATGTCCCATTAACACTTTTTTCTTAATGCTGCCTCTCAGTTACATCTTCTGGCTGGTCATTTTCCTATTTCCCATGCTGAACATTCCCTGTTTTCCTTCCCTGAAGCCCAGCTGTGCATTCCCAGTCTGCCACGGCACCGAGGAGCGCTGCCGGCTGGTGCTCAACCACGTCCTGGAGGTGAGTTCACCATCAGCTCCCTGAGGCTCCCTCACCTACTGCCAGCTCTTGGTCTGCTCTGTGTTTGCTGAACGTGGCTCTCAAGGTGAAGGAAGTGATGTCTTTGTGTTGCAGGGTTTGAAGTCTGTTGACAGCAGCGTTAAGAAGGAGGGTGACCTCCCTGCAGCTGATCCCAGCACTCCAATCCCCTTGAAATACGAAGATGAATCCACCAGTGGTGGTCCCGAGTGTCTGGAAAAACAGATGGCCTTATTTTTAGACAAAAGTAAGTTGTATTGTTGTGCAAATAAGACCTTTCCAGTGCCAACACAAACTGCTGCTGCTTTATTTTGATTGTCAAAGCAGTGTGCTTAAGTCACTAATTACACTATTGCCGAAGGAAAAGCATACACCGAAAATTGGAGAACAGTCTGTTCCTTTTTAAATACAAAAAGAGAAGCTCATTTGGGATATTTTGCATATCAAAGAACCTTTTATTAAGAAGCACATAATTTTACTGGACCCTATTTAGATGTGGCTTTCAGATGACTTCCATAAGGGCTTGGTGCTTTGGGGTTTGGTATGTGGAGCACCTTAAGTTCTGCGGGTTGTTTTTAAAATAGTCTTAATTTTTGTGTGTGTGTTTGACTTGGATGCTTTCTGGAAGAACTTGTGCCTTCTGGCAGGTTTTGCTCCTACATTATGCTTGCTGCTGAATTGCTTATAAAATGTTAACTAGGATTTTGTTTTCTTTCTTGTACATCTACAATTGTGCAAGGAAGCAGCAAATAAAAGATGTTTTGTTTGCTTAACTACTCAAACTGCCAAAGTTTCAGACTATAGTCTGTCTGTGTTTTTCTCTGGAGTGACATAAAAGGTTACAAGAAAGACTTTTTCTGAAGTAGTAGGTTTCCCTGTAGGGCAAGAAGCCTTGTAACCATAGCTCAGAAAGAAATTTGTCTTGCCTGTTTTTACAATTCCTTATTCTTTCCTTTCTACTCATTTCTCCCTTTAAAAATTTCTAAGTAATAAGCCAGTTTAGTTTGGAGTTATTCCTTTAAATGTCCTCATGTTTCTCTTTCAGTTTTGTGGTTGTGACCTGGAGTTGTCCTCACACTTTTATCATTCACATGACCACAGAATTTAATGCCTCTAATCAGAAAGGTGGCATGAATTCTGTCCAGTACTGTTAATCTGGACTGTGAGAGAAATTTTTACCAAGATTTCCTAGGAAGCTTTCCCAAGGTCAGCTGAGCAAAAACAGAGTGATGGTGGCAGCTCTGCAGCCAGGCTCTGCCTTCTGCCAGCACAACTTGGAACTGATGACACATTGCAGCTCCTGGGCAGCTGGCAGGGAGAATGCCCACGTTAACTTGCTCAGTTTAGAAACAAGTGCTTCCTGGGGGATGTGGGAGGCAAATATTGCTCAAAAAAACACTTGTTTTGGTTCCTGGATCTGTGCTCCAGTTTATCCCTGAAGTAGCAGCAGTGCTACTTGTTCACTTTTGCTTTTCCAGGACATGGGTTTGTTTCCTGTGGTGCCAGTTATGGAGTTTCTCTGCCCCATTTAGATAGTTACATATATAAATATACAAAAAGGATAAGTGCTTTTGGTTCTGGAATTTCTGACTTGAACTGCTTCTAACAGTGTATGCTTGCAGTGTGTGTGTGTGTGTGTGTGTGTGTGTGTGTGTCTTTAGCTGTGTGGGGTGTCACTGCATTAGATTTGTCTTTGTCCTAATAGTGCTTAGAAATGTACTTATTGTCTTTGGTTGTTACATACTTACATATTGTTATAAGATAGTGAGCTTACAAGTCAGGCCTTGTAGGTCCACCTGCAAGCAAGGGACTCATTTTCTGTGTGCAAATACTGTCAGTGTAAAATTCTGTCCTTTGGCTGGAACAGGCCTTAAATCACTGGCCCGTTCTTTCTGGCTCAAGAACTGCTGCAGCAACAAATTAAAATTTCATAATCTTATGCAAAAGATGCCTTGAAATGAGTGTGAGAAAGTCATTGGTTTTCTTTGTGGGAAGGACCAGGTTATCCAGTTCCTTCTGTGCTGGAGGCTAAACCCACAAATGGAGGTTTTCTCACTAAGACTGTTGAGATCCTTTATCTTCAGGATTTGATGGAGAGCATGACACATTCTGCCTGTGGCTTTCTTGTTTTTTCCTCCTGCTGCCTAAGGGGATAATCTTGGCCTCTGCACCCATGTTTCACAAGCTGCCTGAAGTCAGGTGTGAGCTGCACTGTCGCTGTCTCACTGTATTCCACATCCCAGTATCAGGTAGAGTATGTGGAAAAGTGCCAAGTACTGGGTCCATTTTGCAGGTGATAAATGCAGTGGCAGAGGAGCTGGCATAACTCTGCTTGTGCAGGGCTGTAATAAGGCAATTTCCATTCTGTCTGTGCTGATGAAGTTGTGTCCAAGCTCTGGCATATCAGAGAGAGATGAGATTTACTGATGGGGTTCTGTTCCTGTTACAGTGGGCTCATTTCAGAAGGGCAAGCACTCCAGCCAGTCAGGAATGATTCCTGGATCGTGGCAATATAAAATGAAACTCCAGCTTATTCTGAAATCATCAAAAGCTTATTATGTCCTGTCTGATGCTGCCATGATTCTGCAGAAATATGGGAGAGCACTACGGTACATCAAGCTGGCTTTGCAGTGCCATGGTAAGTTGTTAGAGTGGGTTTGTCACCTGTGCCACTGCCTGGAGACACCTTTCACAGTGTCACACATTGCTGTGCAGGATTTGTCCCAGTGGTGTGCACTGACAAGTCTGACAACCATGTGTTTAGTTAATCTAAGCACCTGGCTCATTATTCATGACAGAAGTCGTGTAAGTAAGGAAGTAAGGATAACTTCTGTCACTGATGGATAGAAGGATGGTCCCATTTTGGCAGACTGGGAAGCTTGAGTGCAGATTGGGAGCTTCAGAGCAGTTGAATTTGGGAGAGTCAGTCCTGGTAGCACAGCCCAGACAGTGTTCTGTGCTTTAAGTGCTATTGCCAAAAGCTGGTGTGTTTTCCTTGGAACCGCCTGGTGGTTCCCATGTTAAATACATTCTTGACCCTGAAGTTGTTCATCAGCTGAAATGGATGCTCCTCTAAAATGAAATATATCTTCAAATATCACTGAGGAAAAGGAAAGCCATAAAATCAGGCTGTTGAGACTAATAGTGCCATATTGAGAGTAACTAATTAGGAAATGCCAGTAGCTTAATGCTGTAGTGCTGCTGTTTTGCTTCCAATTTTGTAGGGCTTGGGGCAGGAGGAACCTTTTGAAGCAAACCCAGTGGATCTTAGCACAAAACATCAATATGCTTATCAATAAAGCTCTCTCCAGCTTTCAGTCTTTTAAAGACTTGAGAATCAACTTCTACCCTACCTTTTGGCCATTAACTTTTCAGGCTCTGTCTCCCTTGAGTTAATCTGTAGAAAGTGAGTTTTCCTTTAGTCAAATCTGAGATGAGCATTTGTAATTACCAGAGTGCTCATCTTGGACAACACAGGTGCTGTTTTTAAACCATCAGCTGTGTAGAGCAACTATGACTTTGAAATAGGTTAGTTCTGGGAAGAACATATGTTGTCACTTACTCCCTGTATGCAGACAGGTAACATAAAACCCAATTATACTGTCAGTCAAGCCTTTTGATGTGTAATTCTTTTCCTTTCCCCTCCCTCATGCCTGGGATTTTTTCCCAACAGATACCTACTGCTGTCTCTGTGGCAGCATGCTTCCTGAGGTGCTGGTGTTCCTGTGCCAGTGTTTAACCCTATGTGGAGACATCCAGCTAATGCTGGCTCAGAATGCCAACAACAGGGCAGCTTATCTTGAAGAATATAATTACCAGACTAAAGAGGATCAGGAGATACTGCACAGCCTTCACAGAGAATCCAGGTGCCAAGGTATGATCCTGACACAAGGGAACTGCCAGAAATTGGATATATGACAGATACAAGTAATTTCCTTGGGTTTCCTCAAAGTCATGCACTTGGAGCATTTCTGGCAGAGAGTTTATTGCATCCCTTCTGTTTCCTTCAGAGCAAATTTATCATGCCTGAGATTGTCAAGATATTGTATGACAAGGCTGAAGCTGTAAAATGACTAAAGACAGAAATTATTTGAGTCATAATTAAAATCTACCTTTCTGTGGGATCATTCTGACACGGGTCTTGTACTTGGTCATATCTCTTTGGGATTTTCCTCTAGACTACCACAGATTGAAGTTTGTTGGGAAATACTGTTTGACATCCAGGCTTTGCATTTTGTTTTGCAGTGTTTGCCTGGGCTACAGACTTGTCCACAGACCTGGAATACCAGCTTTCTGTTAGCTGTAAATGCTATGAAGCAGCTTATGAGATCTTACTATTCAGTAATTTAAAAAAGGAAAACCCAGAGCAGCACATCCAGGTGCTGAAGAGGATGGGCAATATCAGGAATGAGATTGGAGTGTTCTACATGAACCAGGCTGCTGCAGTGCAGACAGAGAGAGTGGGCAAGTGTCCTTTTTCCATTTTTGACTATTTCATGGAGGTACTGCAGTGGTTAAATTCACTAATATGAAAAATCTGGACTATTTCTGATTATAAAGATGACATTTAAATAACTTAATAGCTTTTTCTTATCCATTGTAAATATTTGTCTACAATAGATTACTGAGGTTTGTACACTGTACTTGAGTCTAAACTGAAAAATGGAATGTGTAGCTTTGGAGAAACTCCTTTAAAAATTCAAAAATACATGAGGGAAACTTTAAACTCTTCGGAAAAGGAGGGCATGTTGCATTCTTGATGTGTTTGGTTTAGCCCAGCATGAAAAGCAGAAGCCTAATTAAAACATGAATAGCTTCAGTAAAGTCAGCCTGAGAATGTTTTGGTAAAATAAATCCTTGGAAGCTTAGCTTCTGGTTTATTTTTGGTGAGCTTTTTTGAGGAAGTGGAGGTTGCCTAAGCTTCTCTGTAGGGTCAGGTGTTTGATGGGGTTTTGTTTTGGAAAGCAAACCCAGTAATGTCTTGTCTACAAGTCAGAGTTATATAAACTAGAACAAATTTGGTGCTGGTAGTTCAGTGTAAACAGCTCTAATTTCCCAGCTGTTTCCTGTGACCTTTTTCCAAGTAATAGCTGAAAGATTTGGGGTTTCAATTTTATAATTTGCCATCATTGCTGGGTTTTTGCAGAACTGTTACTTAGCCAAAGTCAGAGCTAAAATTTTGAATTTCACTTGTCTGTAAAAGTCACGTTTTATTTATTTCATAAATTAATAAATAAATTCAGTCAATTTATAGAAGTAACTCCCAATACCCTGAATATTTCTGTGAAAACAAAATCTGGTTTGTCCTGTTAATTTCCTGGTGGTTTTGTCATCACAATCCTTTAGGAAGTCTAGTCTGTGTAGTAGGGCATTTTAGGTATTAAATACTCAAACATGGAAACATTAGGAGCATTTTCCATGAATTGTGTCTTCAGAATCACTTACTAACCTTAAATTCTAAAAGGTCATTTATGAGAGAGAACAAAGTGGAAATGTTTGTTCAGTGTTTCTGAGGAATCTGAATGACTCTGAGCCTTGTGTCTTCACCCTAGTGAGTAAAAACGTCTCCACAACGGAGCAGCAGCTCTGGAAGAAAAGTTTCTCTTGCTTTGAAGAAGGAATTCAGAATTTTGAGTCCATTGATGATGCCACCAATGCTGCCCTCCTGCTGTGCAACACGGGGAGGCTGATGAGGATCTGTGCCCAGGCCCACTGTGCAGCTGAGGGGGCCTTCAAGAGGGAGTTTTCCCCTGAAGAGGCACTTTATTACAATAAGGTAACATAAGCCAGGCCATAATATGCCTTTTACTGGGAAGTATTTGTGAGTACCCTGGTAAAGAGCCTGGATGGACTAACCTGGGATACCTCTCCTGTTTTCATGCTGTCCTAACCCTTGCTGAGTGGGCTCCAGTATTGTTCTTGCTCTGGTGCTGTGACATCCAGACCTTCATGTTTAATGTACTCAGTGCTCTCACCTGCTTGGTCAGGATTAAAGTTATTACCAAATGGGTGCAAAGAAAATACTGAAGAAGGCTCAGATAGATGTTTTGAGAATTCCTTGAGGATGAGTAAAGGGAGATGAATTTCTGGTTGTTACAAACACAGGCAGTAACTGTGTATGTGCATGACTTTGTCATCTGCAGGCTATTGACTACTATCTGAAGGCCTTGAGGTCTCTGGGTACGAGGGATGTGCATCCAGCTGTTTGGGATTCTGTGAACTGGGAGCTCTCCACCACCTATTTCACTATGGCAACTCTGCAGCAGGATTATGCTCCCTTATCGAGGAAGGCTCAGGAACAGGTAGCAGAGCATTCATCAGATCTGGAAAAAATGCATTACTGTCTTCCTCAAAAACTGAACAGGGAGCAAAATTGGTATTGGAATTGTAGAATCGTACAATGGTTTGGGTTGGAAAAAACTTTAAAGCCCATTCCATGGGCACAGGCACCTTCCACTGTCCCAGGTGGCTCCAGCCTGGCCTTGGACACTTCCAGGGATGGGGCAGCCACAGCTTCTCTGGGCAACCTGTGCCAGGGCCTCACCACCCTCCCAGGGAAGCATTCCTTCCCAATATCCCATCTCTTCCTGCCCTTCTTCAGCTTGAAGCCATTCTCCCCTTGTCCTGTCACTCCATCCCCTTGTGAAAAGTCCCTCTCCCATTTGTTTTGTTGTTTGTTTTTTTTTTAATTTGGGCTTTTTTTATTCCTTTCCTTTGCAGATAGAGAAGGAAGTTAGTGAAGCCATGATGAAGTCCTTGAAGTATTGTGATGTTGAGACAGTGTGTGAACGACAGCCCCTCTGCCAGTATCGGGCTGCCACCATCCACCACAGGCTTGCCTCCATGTACCACAGCTGCCTCAGGAACCAGGTTGGCATTTCTGCACAGCTTCCATCCTTCACACGTCCAGTGTGTGTGGAGATTGATAGCGCTCCTTCTCCCTGGAGCCGGGATATATTTCTTGAAATGATTTAATCAAAGAAATATGTGCTACTTCACAGCAGTTTTCTCATACAGCTTTCTCATGGTTGTGTCCTGAACATGCAAACTGTCTGGGCTTGACTCTGTGCCCTGCTTTGAGTGCAGGTTGGTGATGAGCACCTGAGGAAGCAACACCGTGTCCTCGCTGAGCTTCACTACAGCAAAGCAGTGAGACTCTTCCAGCTCCTGAAGGATGCACCCTGTGAGTTCCTGCGTGTGCAGCTGGAAAGAGTGGCCTTTGCGGAATTCCAGATGGCCAGTAAGTGTAGCTCTGCTTTCCAAACTACCCCTGCCTACTTGGTTTCTTTTTTAGAGAACTACATGGTGTATTAGAGCAGGAATAATCTGCTTCTCAGAATAGAATTTGCCTCAAGAGGAGACAAGACATTTTTATCCTGCTGGTATTCAGCTGACTAGGACAGTATGTGCTTTTCTCCTGAACTCTGGAAATCTTGGGATGGAAGAAAAAGTACAGTCTTTAACATAAGCTATTTGTCCTTCATTTTTACTTTTTTTTTTTTTAGGCCAGAACAGCAATGCTGGGAAATTAAAGACTCTGTTTGGGGCCCTGGATATAATGACCAAAACCAAGGGTGCTTTCCAGCTTATCAGGAAGGAGCTTCTGGCAGAAAGTGAACAGGTAAAGGAAGGTCCAGTGGTGTGGTACCTGCTTCCTTCTGGCTCTTGCATTCACAAAAAAATGATCCCTTGGCAGTTAAAATATTCCATGATCGCTTAAATAGTGTGGACTGAGTGAGAATCTACTGCAGTTCTTTCCTAGCCTGGAAGTGGATAAAAAAAACTCTAGAAGATGATCCAGAGGTAGATTAAAACTGACCAGGAATGGGGTTCTGTGCAACTCCTTTGAGGCCCATGTTATCCCTCAAAAGTCTTCTTTAAGAATTTCAGAATGTATGTACAATAAAAAAGAGAGTTCTTTTCTCTAGAGTGTATATATACTATTTAAATATTACAATGCGGGTGGTTATCTGTCCAGTGTTGAGTAGGTTCCTGATGCCTCAATCAGTAATTACTTGCAATATTTGCTGATGTGTGTTTGCTTCTTGCTGGCATTTAGGGCAACACGTGAAGTATTTGAGTCCCTATTTTCCATATTTTACCACTCAGCTCACCTGCAAGTGACTCATTTCCTGTGTTTAAATGGTGGAGCTCAGTGAAATGGTTTTTGGTGTTTCTCTCCTCGTAGGTAAGCAAGGACACAGGTCCTGCTGAGAGTGTCTCACAGAGTGATTCCTCTGGGGGCCTTAACAAAGAAGAAGTCTTAAAACTGCTCAGTATCTTCGAGTCCAGAATGTCATTCCTTCTCCTGCAGTCCATTAAATTGTTAACTTCAACCAAAAAAAAGATTGGGTAAGTTGAACCTTGGTACACGTGGGTCAGTGTGATTGTCTTCCACAAGTCCATACAAACTAGGTCCTCTCAAGTTTAAGGAAGTGTGATATTTATTCTTGTATGGAAATGACCTTTTTGTGTTGGGAAGGGGTTGAGATAGGTCTTCATCACCTAAATCTTGAACATCTTCTGTGGGTTTTTGTGTAATGGCCAAGAAACATCTTTACTGAGAGTGCCTAGGAAGGCTTTTTCTCTCCTCTTACCTGATACCAGTCTAGGACTGAGTGAGGACAGAAAAGTCAAATTTGAATGGCTGAATTCAAACAGGAGAATATTAGCTTGTAAATGTGTAAATCCTATGTCCCCCATAGATATAAATTCACACATAAAGCAGTTGAACTGCCTTGCTTTTGCTGTCACACTTCCTGTTTTAATCAAACTTTTTTCAGGGAATAAGGTGCAGTATGTGGTGTCCTTTATCCCCAGTGAGATGGGCTTGATGTGTGACAGACATTTCAGATTTCATGGGGGAGAAGCTGCTGTGTGCTGCTGATCTCTTGATGGATCTTGATGATAAAATGTCAGTGTGGTTTGGCAAGCAGAACACTTGAGAATAAATGTGGGCACATCAGTAATGCTGTGAATAGAGGGGGAGCAGAAGCTCTTTCTAATGTTACATAAAGTGATGAAAATGAGGCATTAGTTTTAGAGGATTCTTTTAGGCTTGGAAGTTGGGTTCACAGTTGTCAGGATGGAAGTGCTGCTGATGCAAGAGGTGTTTGCTCAAAGTAAACTGTGAAATGAATTAATTGTGCACAGTCTGCTGATAGTGGGAGACTGGTAAGTGGAAAACATGAGAGGAGAAGTCAAGCCTTGTGCTCTTGGCTGTGCTTTAGGCAGTGTGAGGTCCTGAAAAAAGAGCTCCCACAAGGTGGCAATGTGAATATGTGAAACACAGAGGATTGAAGGGTAATTTTGCTGTCACCGGGCAGATGTCACAGGTAACTGAGTAAATTGGTTTCGTTCTGTTCTCGCAACATGGGCAAGTGTTGTAGATGAAAAACCTCCTTGTTTTTTAGTTGGTGGGGTTTTTCCTGCCCCATTTACTTTGTCATCATTGTCTCAGGCTTTTGTAGTGAAGATTCCACACAGAGAATGTCTGAATCCTGTGAAATGGGACTGTTAAAATATGTTCAACTTCTTGAAACTTTGAGGCCAAGCTTAAACCCACCTTTCATTTAACCTTTCTGGTGCCTTCTATACACCCTGTGTGTGTGTGTCCTCCCTTTTTTTTGCAGAAGAGAAGGTCTGTCTTCTGCTTTTAATGGGCTGGAAAGGGAGGAAATTTGAGCTTCCAAAAGCTGCTTCAGGGTCTCAGGTGCAGAGAACAGGAGAACGTGGGGAAAAATGAATGTTTGATAGCAGAACTTGCAGTAAAACTGGATGAAATTAGTTTTACCCTCTCAAAGTAGAATGCATGAGCAGAACAGAATTGGCTGTGTGAGTTGTAGGGGAAAGTAATTGAAAGTAATACTTTGTTCTGGGAATTCTTGTAACTTGTCCCAGAAATACTTTGCATTTCAGTGGCTTTTTATTGACTACCTGTTCTGTATAATAAATGAACCTGTCTGATTTCTGCCAAGTGGGTGATGAATTTAATTTCCTTCAAGTTTCTTGGTCATTCCTGAAGCACTTTCAATTAACCTGACTGCTGCCTGTTTTATTTAATTATATATTTATTTATATTTTATACCCCTTCCTGCAGTATAAACAGAGGGCTCTGACTGCAGTGATATGAAATTGAGGGTGGGAGGGCTGAGGGAATAGGAGACTCCAGGCAGAATCCCAGCCATGTGATTCCACAGGGACACTCATCAACATTGTTATTTAATGATGGTCTGGATAATTTGCAGAATAAACTATCCATGGCCAGGTTAATAATTTGTATTCTCTGCTTTCTTTGTAGGGGCATCAACGAAGAAGAAGTGGTTCTGAAAACAAACAAGCAGGTTTATTCCCTGCTGCTTCGTGCCACTGCAAACAAGGGCCTGACCCTGCTGGAACGCACGGATCTCATCCTGAATTTACTGGAGCAGCTGACTCCAAACCCTCCTGGCAGCAATGGAGGGATCCAGTGACTGGAGCACTGCAGAGCAGAGACCAGTGCCTTGCTGTGTGGGCTCCCTGTTCCCAGGGGAGAGCTGGACTTACTGAGGGTGATCTGATCACCTGGGAAAGCACAAGGGTTCCTTTTCATCCCCACAAAACTCCACTTGTTGGGCTCCCGGTGTTTCTTTGGTTGAAATGCCAAGTTGGAATTGTGGATATAAATTTATTTGTTTTGCACCATGGAGAAATTAATGATTTTTCTCTTGCAGATAATGGGCTTTGCAGTGAGATCCATGTTTTGCATAAAAATGTAACCTCACAGCTGCTCTGGTTTGGTATTTAATGAAATATATTTTGTGAGCAAGGCTGCATTGGAACACTTCACCTGCTAACGTCAGCCCAAGTTGTTCCAAGAGATTTCTGTGCAATTTGTGGATGCACTGCTTTATTCCAGGGAGGATCCTGCACAAAAACATTGTGCCTTTCTAGCTTTGATGTGACTCTTACAGATCTATCAGCCATCTCTGGGATTTTGTTTTGGAAAGTGAATGGTTTCAGCTATGTTGGAATTGATCAAGAATAGTATTATCTTTTTTCAGACTTGAAACTGTGAATAAATGAGAGGATATTTTTAAATAAAAATTTATTTATTAAATATAAAATTTTCAGGCTCCTGTGTTTGTCTTGGTTATGACCTTCATCAGAACAGCAAACTGCTGCTCTAATAGAATTAAAACTATTTGAAAGGCAGAAAACATCTGTAAACTCCAGCCTAAAACTGAATGGGGGCTTATCTGGGCATGTGAGGACTCTTTTTTGGAAATACGTATTATTTAAAGATGAAAGTTTTCAAAAATACAACATCTGAAGTCCTAATGGTTGTTCTACAAATAAAGGTGGTTCATTATTGTGTAATAACATTATAAACCACTTTATTTAAAGATAGAAACAGGTTTTACAGGTATGCATATGGAACTAGATGAGCTTTACAGTCCCTTCCAACCCAAACTATTCCCTGACTCTGATTCTCTGATCTTCCAACAATTTGTATACTGAGATTCCATTTCATCTCAGGAAGTGGAGCTGCTTTGTGAAGCCAAACCCTTGTGTTGTGCCCAGTGGGACTGGAGAACCCACACCCTCAGTCTGGAACAGAACTAGGCTCAGGGAACTCTGGATCTCACCTGGCTGGAAATTCAGGTCATGTCCTCAGAAATAAGATAAAAACTGAACAGCAAATGAGGGTTCCTTTGTTACTCCAGGAACCTCAGCACTATGCTAACAACACAAATAATGTTCAGGAGGATTATAATTGAGTATATTATGATTTAAATCTTCTATGAATCCCTCAGCATTAGCTGCAGGGAGCGTTAGTGCTAAATAGGATTATTTTTCCCCTTTCACAGATAAACAATTAAAGCATAAACCACATCCAAAACAGACAACTCTAAAACCATTATTAACTCTGATAAGCCAGTTTATTTCCCTCTTAATAAATCCTCCTTCTTCACAGAAGCAGAAACTAAAACCTAATTTCTAAACTCTGTCAAGATACTGAGGGGCAGCAGCTGACCTGAATTAGCCCCACACAGTCCAACTTCACTGTATGAACTCTCCTATTCCACTGGGAATCTACAATCACCATGTTCATACAAATACCTGAAAAGAAGAACAGCAAACAAGTTTATAAAAGAAAAATACTTCATTGGAATACGTGTTTGGTTTTTTTTTTCCTACGAAAGAAGATGTGTAAAACTGATTGTACAGAGAAATTAAAACCTGCCCTGTGTGCTGGGAGATACCTGAGGTGATATGAGGAACTGATTTCAGTGTACAGGTGTTCACAGCTGGTTTTCATGCATAAAATATTCACAGTGCACACAAGGAAAGGGGAGGAGCTGAATGCTTTGAGAGATGCTGGACAGATTCCACATTTCTTCCATATTTAGGTGCAACCACCACACATTAGTCCTTGAAAAACACTTCATTACAGGTCAACAGGTCTGCAAAATGGAAAAAGCCCTCCTGCAGCACCATATTCCCCTTCCCCTGGGCTCTCACTTGGGTAAGGAGCAGTTCTGGGAGCGAAGGGCTTTGTGGATGGCAGCAGCCAGATCCTGAGGGGTGGGACTCCCTGCAGTGCAGCTCACAGGGATCCCAGCTGCTTCCAGGGCCTCTGCAGTTGTTGGACCAATGGCAGCAAACTGGAATGACAGTATTTCCAGTTACAAAGGTGTGTGTCCTTCCAGTGACCAACCTCCTGAATGGCACTGACCAGTTCAGGTTGAGGATTTCCAAACCCCCTCCCCATCAACTGAGCTACTTAGAAATTACTTGGGAAAGATTAATAACAAACATTTAAAAGCTCTTAGTCCCACAGAAGAGCAGAAGGGAGAGGAATTTTAATCAGCTGCAGCCTGGTTCAAGCAAGAGCTCCTCACACCTTCACATCACCAAGAGAAAATAAAGTCTGTCTCAGTGGAAATGGGTTAAGTTGTCTGGGGAAAACATTCCAGGAGAAAAGAATTAGTTTTTCTTTTTTTACAACAGGCTCTCAACTAAATCCAACCAAGGCCAGATTGGATGGGATAGTGGAAGTTGTTCCTGGCTGTGGCAGGCTGTTGGAACTGGATAAGCCTTAAGGTCCTTTCCAACCCAAACCAGCCTGTGATCTGTGACTCTGTATCATAACATTAGTATTTACTATGACCTGGGTTTTTTTCCCAGAGAAATGAACACAAACAAAAGAGAAAACCAAGATTTGCAACGGTTGTTGCAACTTTCCTCTTATCTGCCCTCTCCAAACTTACTCCCTTGTTGTATTTCACCATTTTTAAGAGAAGATACCTTGACGTGGTTGATCACATCCCCTGAAAGCTTCTGAATGTGCTGGAGGCAAAATTTGACACCGGATGGACTGAAGAACACGACACTTGCAGGGATTCCCTGAGAGAAGGTAACCAGAGGATGGCACAGATTATTCCCTCTTCCAAACCTGTACCAGCACATTGTCACAGAAACCCTTTCAGCTGCCTCCATATGGATGGGAAGGGTGTTTATGGATGAGGAACAGCAGTGAAACCAGCAGAAAGGGATTCCTGTGGCACAGCCAGCCCTGCCAAACCCAGTCCTACCATGGAATGCTGGCATTCAGGACTGACTGGAAACAAATACTTTGTCACACAAGTGCTTGGTGATAAGCGCATTGGAAGTGTTCTGGAGCTGGACCCATTCTCCTGCTCAGCAACAAAACCCAGCAAGTTATTTCCCTCAGTCCATTCCCATGTACACACACCCCCCCCCCCCCCTATTTCCCAGCTCAAGGGGCTTTCCCCAATTCTGCCTGGCCTGAGATGCTCTGGCAAAGACAAGGTGATGCCTTAAAACTGCAGATACTTGGAAGGGCTTTTGCTCTCAGAATAATCTGCCTTACAATTGCAGCAGGAATAAAACTGCCACATTCTGCCTGGAGTGAAGGTGGGTCCCAGGTTCAGCTGTCAGGCTGGGAGAGCTGGGGGTGTTCAACTGGAGAGGAGAAGGATCCAGGGAGATCTTGGAGCCCCTTCCAGAGCCTAAAGGGGCTCCAGGAGAGCTGGAGAGGGACTGGGGCAAGGAATGCAGGGACAGGACACAGGGAATGGCTTCCCACTGCCAGAGGGCAGGAGAGATGGGATATTGGGCAGGAATTCCTGGCTNAGGCCAGGATGGAGCCACCTGGGAGAGTGGGAGGTGTCCCTGCCCAGGGCAGGGGGGTGGGACTGGATGAGTTTTAAGGTCCCTTTCAGCCCCAAACATTCCATACTATTCTATAATTCTTTGATGGAGGCTTCTGGATATGGAAAATTCAGAAATCTAATCTTGAAAAATTAAAAGCAATTACTGTTTTTCCTATGCAGTGCTCAACTATGGAGGGCAGATTACTGTTGTTTTCTGATTTGTGATTTAGAAGAAGTCCAGTGGTATTTCAGTTACACGACTTAAAGAAAGGCAGGTCTTGCCATAGGCCTCCAAAAGTCTCCAGCCACATCAGGGTCCAGTACCTGCTGTGAGAAGTAACTGCTCAAAGATTCCTGCAGCTCTGGGTGTTGGGTTGTTTGATAAACAGTGAGGCCTTCCAGAGGTATCCCTGGAACCCGGATATACAGCCATAATTAGACAGGGTTTCATTAATTTCTATTATTTCAATTAAACACTCTCAACAGGCTAACTGCCCCTAAATGTACTATTTTAGGCTAAAAAGATATAAAATCTGTGAAGGCTTTGTTTGTCCCAGAGCTGTGGGCAGCCACCAAACCTCCCAGTTTTCACTCCCATCCTTTGACATGCAGCCAACAGCAAGTTCCATTTTCACTTATTCAAATTTGGCTCACAAGCTTTAGATACTTTTCTCATAACTGACTAATTAAAATGAGTCTCTGGGGGAAGCTCAACCTTTTTCTCTAAGCACTGTAGGAAGTACTTCTCTTTTCAGGGCTCCACAAGGAAAAAGAAGAGCTGAGGAATTTGGTTTCTCTCCTGTAAACACACAAACAAGAACTTTAATTAACCTAGGTCTTCAATAAGGAGTAAACATGATACATTTAACACATTTTGAAGGTATCAAATGCTGATTTATCAAATGCTTCACCACAGACCCAGCCCTAAGGTAACTCAAAACATCTGCAGTGCAGCTGCATCCCCAATTCAGAGGACAGAAGCTACTCAGCATGTACATTACAAATATTCCATAACTGGAATAGGAATGCATTGGCTAAGGAGATCTCACCAAAGATAAACTGCATTCCCGTTCCCCTGCCCCTTCTACAAAGGAAGTTATCTCCTCCTCCTCAACACAATCTGCCTCCATTTTATATTTAAAATCTCAGTCCCACTCAATATATGACAGAGGTCTCTCTATAAAAGAAGATTCAGGCAGACAAAGAAGAGTTCAGAATATTCTGCTGAAGAGTTTCAATCTATCTGCAATTCTATTTTCTTAATTCCCCAAGGAAAAAGGATTCTGGCTCCACTGCTGGGGTGGAAGTGAATATCCCCACTGGCTTTTGTCAGAGTGGGAATTGAGCAGCAGCATTTTTCTGCCCAGATTGCCTTTTCTGTAAACAACTAAATCAGAGAAAATTTCAAGATGAAATTCTACACAGGTGCTCCAGGAGTCCCTCAACACATCATCTTACTACCAATTCAGATTAGTTAATACACATTTAAGAGACCATTACTACAAAAAGAAATTATTTTAAGTGCTGGAAGTAGATTCTTGTTTTATTTAAGCATCAGAGATGCCTCAGGGGTAAAAAAGAAAGAGGAGAAATCAAAGGGAAAGACCCTCACAGGAGTCAACACCTTCCACTGAAGCTCTAGTAGAAACAACAGATATGCTTCTCAGAAATTATAGGAAGGAAGAATAAACTCGGGATAAAATGTAAAAAAGATTTTAAAATAAGATAAACTCTAAATATTTCAGCACCAATTCTCCTGCAACTCATGTCAGTTATTTGAATTGTCAATTTGACACCTGTAAAGAAACCACTGATCCTTCTGAATTTGTGTTTACAAAGCACAGAGAAATTCCTTAGTAGGAATTCCTGAGCAACACAACAAGCACTGCTACCCCCTACTTCTGCAGCCAGCACAAATATTATATTACACTCTAATAAAACTAAAAAAACATTTGCCTTGGAAAGAGTAAAGCCAACTGGACAGTTTAGGAGCAAATTCCTTTATTTTCCCAATCCTTTAAATTGAAGTGGTACCAAAGCACAAAAGGTGAACAACAAAAAACTTAATTATTTCAGATTTTACTTTTATTCTGACAACAAATTCTAATGATATCAAAAACTCAGAGCTGTGCTTTCCACTTACTCATTTTATGCATAAACAAAAATGAGTATCTACATAGTAAGGAACATGATATGATTTAATCTGAATTTGTGAGGTTGTTATAAATCAGTTGGGAGCAGACAAATGTGCACAATCCAATAAATCCCTGAGGATGACCATGTGTTTCAACAACAAGCAGTCTCCAATAACTGAATTTCACTGTTTGCTTGGGTTTTTCACATTCCAACAGCAGAACAAACAGGTATTTCCCTTGTTTTCCTTCTCAAAAAAATCCCTGCACCTTCCAACTGACAGACATTTAGTTCATTGCCAGAAGTAGCCTTTTTAGCACTAAAAAATCAACTAAAACCTCTCTTTGCTTTAATCTATCTGTTGAAGAGCAGACATGGGTTATTCTTCACCTATGGCATTTTCATGCTGAAAATACAAATTTTTCATTTTCAGAATATATTAATTAATCTTGTGTTGGCAACTGTAACTTTTGCCAGTATTAAACACTCCACATAGTTAAAATACTTTCTTTTCCAGTGAATTAGAGAGCACTGTGCCCATGCAGTACAATAATTGCCAGGTCCAACCCCTTGGTTTTTACCTGTGAATCTCTGCTACTGTGCAGACTTTGCTAATGAACTCTCTCATGTCTGTACAGAAACACAACCTCTATTTCCACAGCTTGTACTGACCCAGCCACTCAAAAAATAAACAGCCCCTGAGTCTAAAAATGTTTGTTACTACTGGAAATTTTAACAAATTACAAGGAAAAAAAAAATCAAGATGAATTGGACTAACTAGACTTTAAAAATTACCCAATAATCTGCTAATTAGAAGCAGCAAAAGTCAGCATTACAGATTTAATCATAAAAAAATGGTTAAAGAAGACTTAAAGGATCATTTTAACTCTTCAAAACCACTCTGCTTTGGTGCTGGAAAAGAGATTCCTCTGAGGCCAAAGATTAATTCTGAGGAAAGTCATCAACATTAAAATCTTACGATTAAGCAGAAATTTACAATTAGTACAGCTCTGATTTTTTAGTAAAAATAAACTCTATCTACTGGACAAGTATAAATCAATTATAATGCCATGTCAGTGAACATCTTGTAGATGTATTTTGAAGGATATTTTTACTTTTTCAGAGTTACCACCCAAAATGGAGAATCTGAAGTCAAGATAATTAAAGATATTTGCAGTAGGTACTTCCCTGCCTCACTGTGCACTTCATTTTATCTGCAGGAAATTCTGAAACAATTGAAGGTGTATTAGTTGAATTTAACTAGAAAATTTTTGGTACTTACTTGAGCAAATATATTCAGCCAATTTTTCAGCATTTCCACACTTTTCTCCTTGTGGACTGAGACCAATTTCTTCCACTGTAACCAAAAGCAGCAGAGAAAAACACGGCAAACAATGAGAACAGCTCAGCTTTCCTGTCACAGAAACCTGGGTTCAAAGAGAGACACAATTCCATCCAAATGCTTTGGGCACAATCTCCATCAGGTAACAATCCCTTTCATCCATTTCATTCCCAAAGGGAATTGAGAAACCACATGCAAATGAAGAACAAAGGGCTGTTTTTCTTGTTTTGACCAAAACTCTTAAGTAGTGACCATCACTTTACAACAAAAGGAGCAGAAACCCAGAAGGCAGATCCTTCCTGAAGCATGGAGAGCTCTAATGTGTATAAAATTCCTTTATTCCAAGTTACCCAGTTGGAAAACTTGTTCATATTTTTCTTCTGAGCACCCTTGAAGAGCAGCTAATTTTCCCAAAAGTCAGATTTATCTAAGATTCTTTATTTTTTACACCCAGCTTACCTAAAGAAGCTGTAGCTTTTCCTACCACATATGTTGGTTTCATATTCCACATTTGTTTAAGAGATTTTGACCAGGCTGAAAAACATTAAATGAAATTAAATTGAAGCACATGGCAACAAAATATTTAAACGACTGTTTGAACTTCTGTTTATTCTACAAATACAGCAAAAGAATAATATTAACTAATACTCCCATTGCCTATTGCAGCAAATCTGGATGTACAAAATGAACTTCTAATGTATTTTTTCATTGTGTGACAGTCTTCAACATGTTTTTAAAAGCTTCATTTAAGCCCACAGTTCACCAAAAGCTCCTTCCTTTCATTTTTAAGTGTGGAAAACCCAACCCTTAGAAGCTCAATTACCCATGAGCCCTTTTAAGATGCCAAAAGAACTGTGAGGGCAGTCATCATCCAAATATCTACTGGTGGGTGAAATAAAATTCAATATAACACAAATTTCCCAAGATACTGAAACAGAAAGATGTGGAATATAAATATGCACTTGCCTTCTTTTTTGCTATGCTCTTTTAAACATATCTTGATGGCTTCTACTGCTCTTGGACTGGTAAAAACCAAGCCTCCATAGCACTCTGGATGAGAAAGCTGCTTATAAACAGTAAATTGAAAGAGTAGACAAAAATAATTAGTAAATTAATTAAAAAAAAGTTGATTAATTCTTTAAAACTTTGTGAAGAACAGAACAGCTTCAATAAATGCCTGAAATGCCCCATTACTTATGTCTATCTATAGTCCAGCAACTGAAATGTGAATTTTGTTTGACCAACTCAACTCTTTAACAAACATGGACAAGGTCCCTGATGTTGTCCAACCACTGGATTGTGCTTTGCACAGTGTTTTACTGTACACAGCTAAAAAAGGTACCACAAAGGGCTTGATCAAATCAAGGTAAGACACAGGACCTTGGCAAACATGGCCTAAATTCTGCTGAAAATAGGCAGCTGAAATAATTTAAAACTTACCTTTTCAAATAAGCTTTCAAGAGACAGGAATTCAAATGACAGGACTGGAATCAACGTTGCTTCAAAGTTGTACAGTCCTAATTCCTACCAAGAAAGAGGTTCCAATGAGTAGTTTGGGTTTTTTTCAAACAATTGGCTAAGTCAGCACAAAAAGCAAATATAAAAAGGCATTTTATTTTCCTTTACAAGAAAATTTATTTCCTTTAAAGGATCCCACCAAAAACTAACCTCTATTTCACATCACATTCCCAGTGAGAATCCTAAGAATTTCTGTAATCTTAATTCTATCCAGATCAACATAATAAATGTTGATTAATTGAAATGAAACTGGTTTAATATCACTTCTTTGCTGAGAGCTTGAACAGTGAATTCAGTACAAATGCCCCATAACAAATACAATATTTTGCAGTAAGAGTGTATTTTCTAGGACACTTTTTCTCAGACATGCACTTCTATTTTTGGTCATTTTCCTCAGAAAATATCACCATTTCAGACACGCAGTCCTAGTTTTAATTAAGCACATTTTCCACCTAAAAGTGTTGCACTCGTCTGATACTATTATTTAATAGTGAAATTATCATATATTATTATTTAATAGTAAATATTATTATTATTTAATAGTGAAATGACCCATTTGTTTGCCTTTTTTTGAAGTTTACTCACTTTAATGTATGGATCTGGTCCTGAATCTTTGGGATCCTTCAGCAGCAGAACCTTCATTGTTTGCCAAGTAAGTGCAGCAGAACCTTGAAATACAAGAGTAGGAGTTATTTCAAATCGATCCAGAGGCTTTCTCCTTAAACAGTGACTTTTTAAAACTCCAAACTACCAGTTGTAGTGCTCCCTACACACTGAGTAAGCACTTACTGGGCAAGAATATCCACCCTGATAAGGCCAAAAAATAACAGGCTGCCTTTAGATAACACTGCTCAGGGACCTGAAGAAAGCCATCAAGGAGAACACATTTTAAAGAGCATTCTGTAAAAGCAGTGACAATCCCCACAATGTCATCATGTTCTGCAGTGTTATCATTCCTATCTACAAATAAGTTATTTGTTCTATTAACTTCAGTGATGGTTTTCACTCTGTAATAAGCATGAAAAGATATTGGTTGGATTTGATGCATTTTGGGGTCTTGCTCTTTTCAAAGGAGAAAACTGTTTCCATGTGCTCTTCAAAAAACACATGTGTGCTCATATATACATATTTATATATCTAAATAAATAAGTGATAGTCAGGTGCCTTCTTTGATGCTCTACTAAACAAGGCAAGACTGAAAACATATTCTGCTGAAGGGACCTTAAATGCCATCCAGTGCCACCCCCTGCCCTGGGCAGGGACACCTCCCACTGTCCCAGGGGGCTCCAGCCTGGCCTTGGACGCTCCCAGGGATGGGGCAGCCACAGCTTCTCTGGGAATTCTATTCCAGTCCCTCCCCACCCTCCCAGCCAGGAATCCCTTCCCACTCTCCCATCTCTCCTGCCCTCTGGCAGTGGGAAGCCATTCCCTGTGTCCTGTCCCTCCATCCCTTGTCCCCAGTCCCTCTCCAGCTCTCCTGGAGCCCCTTCAGGCTCTGCAAGGGGCTCTAAGTTCTCCCTGTAGATATTTAGAAAAACTTTTAAAAATCCCTGGGCTAAGATTTTTGAGTTTTTCTGACCATATTCTTTTACTCCAATTAGATGAGTTTAATAACCAGAGAAGACAAAAAACCAGTATGTATGGAGCATGGTTCAGAAACCTCCCAAATTCCCAGATAATCCAAGACACATACAATCACCTAACAACAACACAAGATTTGATCATTCCTGCTATTTGGGTGCCTACCTCCCACAACTCAACAAAACTGGCTCAGAGCAGCATCTACTACATCATTCGTTTTTACCTAAAGAAATGTTAATAATTAGCAATTAATTTCAAACATGATTTCACAAATCAGATGGAAAGCTATACAGACACAGAGGCAGCTGTACAGCAGCATAAAAAATATGAGAATTCATATTCCCACACTCTTTATTCACATTTTGGCAATGACCTAAGTGCTCCCAGAGCAGACACAGCTCCTAAAAAAAATAATAATAAAAAAACAGAAGCATGTTTATCATTTTAAAGGGAAGAAGAAAATTTTAACCTACTTGGCTTGCATTTATAAAGCTGGAATTACATCCCAGGGTCCTGTGCCTTCCAGTTTCTTCTGTCAATGCCGATGACCTCATTAACACCCACCTGCATTAATTAGACACCAGGATTTACATGGCCCATGTTCCACACGGCTGAGGCTCAGTCCTTAGTGACCACTGCAGTAATTTTAGGGGTTTCTTCACTTATTTTCCCGATGGGAAAGCACACTGTGCTTACTGTGCTCTATCCCGCTCCCTTCTGGAATTATCCAGAATTATTATTATTATTATTCCTTGCCTGGAATTATCCCGAACCAGGGAATCTATTTCTGGGCGATCCGGGAACCTTTTTATTTTTTCTGAAGCCAGCAGCGAGCACTCGATCCCTGTTTTGTCATTTTTGCTAACAGTAACTTTTACTAACAGTAACTTTTATTAATAGCAACTCTTACTAACAGTAACTTTCACTGACAGAAACTTAAGACTAATAGCACTTTTTACTAATGCCACGGCTGCTCAGGACACTATTCCCTTTCAAGCCCAGGATCCCAGAATGTCTAAGGCTGGAAAAGCCCCTGGGGAGCCCTCGAGCTCTCCCTTCCCACGGAGCAATCCCGGCTGGAAGGGAGGGAGGGAGGGAGGAAGTGACAGCGCAGCGCGCAGAGGAAATCCGGCTGCTCGGGCAGAGGGCGGTGCGAGCGCGAGCGTCACCCCTTGGCGGCTGCGTCCCTCCCCTCGCCATCGCGATATACCGCGATATATTGGGATATATTGGGACACGGCCCGCCCGCCCATGGCCACGCCGGCCAAGCGCCGTGTGCCCGCCGGGCACGGCCCCCGCGGACCGGGAGGGGGATCGGGACAGGGATCGGGATCGGGATCGGGATCAGAATCAGATTCGGGGTCAGGATCGGGGTCGGGGTCGGGGTCGGACTCGGACGAGCTGATCGATGAGGTGAGAGCGGAGCTGGGATGGGAGCGAGCACCGGGAGTGAGGGCGNNATGTTCCTGAGGGTGTTTGGGGAGGGGTTGGTTTGGGGAGATGTTCAGGGGGATGTTCCTGAGGGTGTTTGGGGGGATGTTCCTGAGGGTGTTTGGGGAGATGTTTGGGGAGATGTTCCCGAGGGTGTCTGGGGAGAGGTTGGTTTGGGGAGACGTTTGAGGGGATGCTCGGGATGGGGTTTATTTGGGAAGGGGTTGGGGGTAGGGTTGTTATGCTATTTGGGAAGGTGTTTAGGAGGGGATTTGCTGGGGAGGTTGTTTGGGAAGGTGTTTGGGAGTGGGTTTATTAAGGAGGCTGTTTGGGAAGGTGTACATGGAGATGTCTGGGAGGGGGCTTTGCACCTTAGTCCTGCTGTTTCAGAGTTTAAGCCTCTCTACACAAAATGTGTGTGGCTACAGTAAACATAATTATGGGAACCAGATTGCAGGAGCAAAGCATTAAAGATTTGTGCACAACACAGCTGGGAAGTTAGTTTGGAAAAGTGACTTCCACAGGTACTCTCTAAAGGTCACAGAAGAAATGGTAACTGTAGGAGTTACTCAGGTTGAAGGAGGGAAATAATTCCATTTCTGGTTTTGACCATTGCTTGTCTTGAAGTTTGGCTTTGTTTTGATACAGCTTTTTCCCAAGTGTATTTATTATTCTCTATTTTACTTCTTCCCAGGAAGTGAATATTGAATTTGAAGCACATTCCATATCAGACAATGATTATAATGGGATAAAAAAGTTACTACAACAGGTAATTTAACTACTTGCTAGCTTGGCTGATATGTCCATTGATAAAGAATACCTAAAGAATTATACAAAGACATCAGTTCACATTTTCTGTATTGATTTCTAGTTTTGCTGAGCTTCAGTGCCTAAAATTTAATACTTGCTTCCTGTTTTCCAGTTGTTCCTAAAAGCTCCTGTGAACACTGCTGAGTTAACTGATATATTAATACAACAGAATCATATTGGAAGTATTATCAGGGTAAGACAGAATTGATGTTTTTAAATAAAATGCAGTACTTTTTATGTTGAAATTACATAATTTCTGTATTTCAGAAGATGCTGTCTGTGTAATTTGTGCTTTCTTGCTTTTTTGATTGGAGAGTAATTCTGTGGGAGCTGAAATTTACTTTCAACCCAAGAAGAAATTTTGACTTATTATTATTGTTGTTGGTTCCTCTTTACAAATGGAAGGCTTTTCTCTCTGAACTTTGCTATGTAATAGTGCTGAAAATGCAGGGGAGAAGTTTGTTACTATCTCAGTAAGAAATAGGAGCCTCCCCTGCATTCTCAGGGGGTACAGAGGGCAGAAATCCCCTGTGTGCAGGTTCCCTTTGTGCAGAGCCCCCTGGGCAGAGGAAAGGCTCCCAAAATGAGTCCTGAACTAGTTCAGCTTGGCAGCAGAGCCTGTGCAGAGTGAGCTGGTCCTGCCTGAGGAAGCTGCTCAGTATTGTGGCCACATTGCTTCCGAGCCCAAACAGACTGTTCCCATGGCACAGTTGTGCTGTTTCACCATGGGATCATTGCTGTACATTCCCTTTTTGTCCTGTGCCAACAGTTTTTTCTGCCCAGGTTTAATGTGATCTTTCTATTCCAACTTCATGACGCCCCAGTTTTCTCCCCAGCCAGTTTTGTTGAGCTCTTTGCCCCACTCTCCATCAAAGCTTCGTTGCTGGATGGTTTTGAAGACATTGCATCTCTACTTTAGAAACTGAAGACAATGGGTTTTGTTTCAGATATTGGCACCCCTTGGATAGAGATGCTGCTTGTTAAATGGGAGCTGTCAAACCTTAGTGCCTTTCCAAGGCCTGTGCTGTAGGAGATCCATGAGCTGGCTCTGGGGACAGTGAGCTGGGCAGTGAAGCAGCCCCAGGCTTTGCAGTTGTGTCTTTGCACAGGTCACCTCGATGGTTGTCACCTGCTGAGCATCTGCTGCCAAGGAAAACAGTGTTTGTGCAAAGTGCAAACAGAATGTCAGCCTGAGTTGTTGCTTTTTCTTTCTTTCCACAGCAGGCAGAAGTGCAGGAAGACAGTAGTGATGAGGATGAAGATGATGATGAAGTCTTTGGTTTTATAAGCTGCCTAAATTTGACAGAAAGGAAGGTTGGTATTCCTTTGGTGTTCCTCATGAATATCTAGTCAGGGGTAAACGAGGCTGCATCCTGCTTCCATTCTGTGGGACAGGCCTGGAGAGCTGGAGCAGGAGTTTGAATTCCACCATGGGGTCAGAAAAGTCTTACTTGACTTAGATTTTTTTGGGATGTAGTAACTTGCTGAAGGTCAAACATAAAGCAAAGGATGGCAGAGAGAGTTAAAACTAGATCTAATAATTCCAGAGTAACTGAGCTGTCAATCTGTTGTGTTTCTCCACTTTGATCTTCCTCAATCTGGAGTGCTCTGTGTTCCCATCAGTTCTCAGCCTTTGTTTGCCCTCAGCTTCAGAGCTGGTGAATGAGCTCAGAGAAACTGTTCAGTGCTTTAGAGGCTGCCCCAGGAGATCTCCAGTGGCCCTGGAGGAAATCCCCTTGAAGCTGACATTCCAGGTGTTCTTGTCTAAACAGTTGTTTCATAAGGTAAAGAAAACCCCCCTTTTGATTGTAGGGTACCCAGTGTGCTGAGCAGATCAAAGAGCTGCTTCTGAGTCAGTGTGAGAAGAGCTGTGACCAACATGTGGTTGAACAACTGAACAAACTGCTGAGTGACAGTTCAAAGCCTGTGGGTCTCATACTGAGTGAAAGATTCATCAATGTTCCACCACAGATTGCTCTGCCCATGCACCAGCAGCTCCAGTAAGTTCTGGGGGGTGGGGTTTGACAGAATGCTGAATAGGCCTTCATATTTTTTTCAGGAATCTTATGTATTTAGAACTGTATGAAGACAGGAGACAGAGGATACTATAGATATAAGTAAGACATGAACATAAAAATTATTTTTATCTCATATGAGGTCTTTAGTTAATTTTTTAATTTTTTTCTTAAATTTAGGCTTTTAAAACTCTTTATACTTCAAGACAGAGGGTATCATTTGACAGTACTTGCTGTTGTAGTTTGTATTTAGCTGTGTGTATTTAGCAGATGATTTTCATATTGATCTGGGAAAAATTAAAAAGGAGAGCTTTTTATAGGATGCTGATAAGGAGCAACCTAAATCTTTCTGCTTCTGAGTTAATGCCTGGCTGTGGAATGGAAGATCTGGGTTGAGGGACAGGCTCATTTAAGCAATAAAATAGACCTTTAGGGAATTATGTCTTGGATATGTGAGAAAATACATAGGTAGGGCTAGTCAGGAGGGTTTTTAGAGAAAGAAATGAGGTGCTTGAAGGCTTAACTTTGAGGTCACCACAAACCCAGCCCTTTTCAGAGCTCCAATTCAGGTCTCAGTTTCTTTGCCCTGAAGGTTTTGGAGTGTTGAAGTGACACAATGTGTAATGTGAGGGTGAGCAAGAGAATTTCCTGGATCTTCAGTTACAATTCCTCATGGAAGTGATGGTGTAAGGTCTTTTCAGGAGAGTTGCACTTGGAATCATTTCACAAACTCTACCATGAACAAGATTCTGGGGAAAAAAGGGGTACCTTGTGAGGTGTAGAAAGACATCCATATTTTTATTGTTTTAAAGTGCAAATAGTATATTTATGTGCTAGGAAAGCATCTGCAAAATTTATTTTCTGAGGCACTTGTAAAAGAATAAGTTGCAATATCAATATCCTTTCTATAGCAATACATTTTAAGGTTTATTATGTGCTTGTTGAGGATTTGAGTTGTGTATATAAACATGTTTATAAGTGTGTAAACATTTATTTGTCTCTAGGAAAGAGCTGACCGAGGCACAGAGAACAAACAAGCCTTGTGGAAAGTGCCACTATTATCTTCTTATCAGCAAGACTTTTACAGAAGCCACAAAGAGCAATTCCAAGAGGAGGGAAGGGAAAAATCAGCAAAAGGGGGAATTAATGTTTGCAAATGCAGAGGAAGAATTCTTTCATGAGGTAACATAAGTTTTAATTTAAAATGTTAATTTTCTTTACATATCAGCAAACAAGGGTGTTTTACCTTAAATTTAAAGAGAGCTTTTATCAACATCTGTTCACAAATCTCTTTAAATTCAATCCAGGCTGTCTTTACAGTAATGCTTTGCAGGGGGATGAGCAAGCAGCTCCTCTTGTGTATTGATTTATCTGTTTCCTTCTGGATACCTGTTATTTTCAAAAAATGCTCAGAATCAAAAGTTTCTGAAGATCCAAACAAGTAGTTATCACTTCCCTTTTCAATCTCTATTCCACTCAGGGCAAATATATTAATAAAAAGTGCTAAAATACTGAGATAAAAATATTACTTCCTATTTCCTAAGGCAACCTGTCTACACAGTTCTGGTTCCAAGCCAACTCAGGCAAGGAGAAGATGCAGGAAATTAAATTAAAGAAGTGCTTTGAAATGCAAAGAATTTTTCATGGTTCTTTTTTTTTTTTTCCCCAAGCTTTAAAAATACTATTCTACAATATTATTGCTTTGTCAAGAGACCATTATTTTTCATTTCTGGCTGTGCTTACAGCAGAAAGTACTTGCACTGTGTGGTTAATGGCAAAGGTTCCAGTGTTTAATCATTCATGACACTCTCTTAGAGGCTGTGATAGGGCTGTAATTTTATTTCCTGGGAAGAAGGCAAATGTGAATGCGGGAATTCATTGTTAGTTGTAGGGAATAGTGTTGTGGCCTCGAAGCAGTAACAAATTGGGGATTTTCTTGTGTTCCTGCCACTGCAGCTGAACCAAGTGAGCCTGAACTCAGTAGACACTGACAGGGAGCAGCCTGTGATGCCCATGAGTGTCACATTTTAGAAGTTCCAATTTGGGTTTATCTCTGCTTTGTTCTTTTCAGTGGCATTTGAAAGGCTAATTGTGTGCTTTCAACTAAATTGCAATAATTTTCAGCTCAAGTAGGGAGTCTCAAACTGAACATGCTTTTCTTTTTTAACAGTCTTTCCAATGTTTTTGAAAAAAAATTGTTTTAAACATTATGAAGGGTATTAAATTAAGTGGATCTCTGTATTTAATAATGTGTGTGTGTTAAATTAGTGTTGGGAATGTGTGTCCTCCCTGGTCACACATAATGTGAATTAGATTGCTATAAAATAGCTGTAAATGTGGAGAGACAGACACTTGGGGCCATGTAAAACAGAGAGAAGCCTTTTTGCACTTGGCAGTTCCCTAGGCTTTATTCTGTTCCTTAAAATTATAACCAGAAAATCTTTTATAACCAGACTTGGAATTGATTAAAGGTTTAGGGCCTCCGCTGCTCAAAGTGTTCTTGAGCAAAGCCACTCAGTTAATGTGGTGGTTCTTCCCAAATGAAGTTCACAGCCTTGTTAGTGCAAAGCAAACTTGAAAGGAGATTGAGTTTTAACTTTGCCCACAAAGGGAAGTGCTTAGGTAAGCTTTTCTAGTAAATAGCCCAGCTCATACTTCTTCATCTGATTTGTGGGAGAACTGGAAACATTTATCAGGCAGGTTTTTCTTATCTCATTGGGCATTTTTGTCTAGGAAAGCTTTCCAAGAGCTTTTTGAAATCATCCTCAGGATTCATATGGGTGTCTATGGCCTTAATAATTGATTTCTACTGGCAGTGGGAAAGAGGGGATTACTGTGCCTCATATTCTTACAGATAACGTTAATTTTTAGGACTCTGGGCAGGTTTAAGAGTTGGCCATGAAAAAAGCAGAGCCTTTTTACAGCCTCAGGCTTCCAGATGTTGCCCACACCAACCTGGGATCTTTCATGCAGGCTCAGTTGTACCTGCACTGTCTTGCTCTCCCTTTTACCTGGGTTTTGGCTAATCCTCAGAGTTACACAGTGGTTTGCTCTTGTTCCAGGGCTGAAGGTCTGCTAAGAGCCTGATTACCCTGTCCAAGATCCCAACTAGTTGCTTCTAAGGGCTGGGCTTCCCTGGTGTGATCACATGGAATGAGATCCTGCCCTAAAGCCATCTAAAATGAGGCACAGTAAGAATAAAAAAAATCAATGCCTCCTTTATCTTTTTCCTCTGTCTTTGGTAGTTTTTCTGATCCCAAACTCTAAAGATAGGAGTCATTTTAGAATTTAATATGAATTATATTTTAAAACACTTTAAATAGCAGGTTTTTTAAAGGTCTTTGTGGTGGACCTTCCAAGAGGGAAGAAAACTTCTCAATAAACATGGGCATAATAAGTTCATTATTTTTACTTGGTTTAGATCCTGCATTATCTTCATGTTAATTAAACCTTTTAATCTGAATGCTTCTGTTTCTGTTGCTCAGAAAGCCCTTCTGAAATTCAACTACTCTGTGCAAGAGGAAAGTGACTCCTGCTTGGGTGGCAGATGGTCCTTTGATGATGTCCCAATGAGACCTTGGAGGACTGTGATGGTAGTTCCAGCTGATGGAATTAATGCCATTATGGAAAAACTCAAAGACTATCTCTCCCTCTGAACTCCCCTACAAACCCCAGGTTTTTTTGAGTTTCATGACTTGACAATACTTTCAGAAGACTTGCAGTTTGTGCTGCTCAAATGCCTTCTCTGTGCAACTCAAAAGAGCCATCAAATTGATATTTTTCAATATTGCATCCTGTTCTACTTTGTTATCATCACCAAGCAGTCAATAAAATCCCAGTCTCAAAAGAAAAGTTGAAGATCTGCTCACTATATTTTTAACCCAAACTAAATCGTGTATTTTTGTAACAAAATAATACATGCAACTCTTTGTGTTGAAAAAAGTGCTTTTTCTTTAGTTTCTCTTGCTAAATACATTTATGTCAAATAATTACAGGGGTTGAGGTGGGGATGTACTTTCCATACAATGCTTTTATTTGTAGTTGTCCAATATGTTGTAATTGAGTATAAAATCACTGAATGACACACCTCTGCTCAGTGGGAGTTTGGGGAAATTCCTCATTTTCTTTGTTGTTGTTGGTAGTTTCCTGTTCCTCTTTCATGGCTGGAACAGGTGACAAGTGATTGATCAGTTCCTGCAGAATATCTTTACTTTCACTGGGAGGAAGATTGCTAAAATAAAACTGAGGTACCAGCTCTGCAAATCTGGGGAGGAGAGGAGAGAAAACATTTTGATTTTTTTTAATTGAAGTTTGACATGTTTGAATAACTATTTCCAGGCATATGCAGAAGATGATGAATACAGTTACAGAGTTGGTATTTCAACCCAGAATCAACTTGTCTGCAAGAAACTCAAATTCTCTGCAACTTGTAGTAGTTTATGCTTTCAGTAGTTTTGCATTTAATACAGTCAGTCTGCTCTTGAGGTGATTGTTCAGTTCTCACTGCTGCAAATGGCATTAAATAGTAATTTTCCTGGTTTGGAATATATTGCTTCAATAACTTTATGAAAGAGACTCTCCTATAAACATGGGAAATAGAAAAGAGAGGACAGAGAAATGTACATTCTTGATGTAAAGAGGTTTTTGCAGCAGGAAAACTGTAGCCTCTTGTTGAATCCATAAACAGTTGATACAGGATGATTCAGCTGCCTGGGTACAGAAAACATGTTGAGAAAAAGATTTGCTGGAAAATAGGTTTTCAGGGAACAAAGACATTTCCAGCTGGATTAATCTGAGTACACTGCTCTGTTAACTCTTTGAATGTTATTTCTGTATATTTTGCTTTGTAAGAAACTTTGGCAACTTGTGGGTTTTTTTCAATTGATTGCAGTTACAGTGGCAGATGTTGAGACTTAACTGCAGGAGCTGAGCAGATCAGCACGTGGCAGCAAATACATAAGGCTGACTTAAATCCTGTTTTGTTTTGCCCAAAAATAATAGTGAGGGCTGAGGTCACAGATCTTCCCTTTTTTAATAGTTCTGAGCTCTAACACAGGGAGTTTTGAAGGAAAATGAAGACATCAAGCAAAGCTACACACAGTGACAGAAAATAATGGCAACAAAGAAATAAAATGCATCCCACATATATTCACTGGAGAATACAAGAAGTGTGAAAAGCTGCAATTCCTTCATCTTTCCAGTGATGCCAGCTCTTCTTGCTTGACTAGGTTTGAAGATTATCCTTTTCTCTTATGCCTGTTCTACTGATTTATTATTTTTTTATCCCCACAAAGTGATAGTGTTGTGGTAGAGGTAAGAGGGAAGAAGCAATTTCATAATTTTTAACTTACAGGCCAGGTGATATCTCAGAGACAATTCTGATGGAATTGTCTTCTGAGATACTAAACTCATGGAATAACACCCACTCAGGGATCCTCCTGGTGTTGTAGTAGGATGAGAAAGGATGGAGCTGGGCCACTTGTCTGTGTGTCAGCATTAAGTAGTTCCCTGAGCCATCCACGTCACGAGCAATCTAAAAAAATTATTATATTAAAAACCAGAAATTAAACTTGTCTTCAGTTACTTTCAACTGGTGAGGCTAAACCTCTTCCCAAATTAGTGTGGGAAAGCTGGGGACTGGATACCATGAAATAAAGAAAATGTTCATCTGTGTATTTGAAACTGCTACAGCTGGGTTCAAAGGTGAATACAGAAGAATCTGAGCTTGGCCTTGAAGGACCTGGGTGAAAACACATTGCTAAAGAATTATAAGACTTTAAAATACAGTATGTGGCAGCAATAATGTCACAGTGGTGTGAAGGAAAGCTTGTGTTCCAGGGGAAATAAATTAATCTCTGCATTTATAATGTTGACAATTAAAGTGCCTTACTAGGCTGAGATGAAGCCAAGCTGTGTATTGTGAACACCTAAATATATTCAAGTCACTTCTGCATTTCCAAAGTATTTTCAGAAAAACGCCTTCAAAAAGGAAATAATGTCTAATAGACTATTTTTGAGGTAAAAGAACCCTTTGAGTGAAAGTTGGATATTGAGAGTTTTTTTACTGCTTATTTCTTATTGCTGTGATAGCTGAACTCCAGAGAAAAGGTTGCAACGGGCAGAATGGAAAAAGTGGCCTTTTATCCTTTCTGGTGATCAAGAGGTTTCCCTCCCTGACTTAAGTTCCCTGAAGGCATTTGGTATAATATGACAATGAAACCGCTTTTCCTTACGTGCATGAAGTACCCAGATAAGAGAGCTTTCTGAATGCTGAGTGCATTTCCTTTGGATCCAAAGGCTGGCCCTGAGATGGGCAGTTCAATGCGCCTCATGATGTCCAGGAGCTCAGCTCGGATGGTTTGGGCCATCCTGAGGGCAGAGCAGCTCAGGAAATAATCACGGCACCACCTCTCGTTGCCAGAGTCTGGGGAGTTAAAAAACAGGATTTTGGCTTAAAGCAAAGTCCTGCTCATGGGTCCAGTCCACAGAGAGGATGCTCTGAAATGCTCTTTGACTGCTGCAATGGATTAAAAACATTTTGGAGGCAGTGGCTGTGTCAGGACTGTCCAAAATTCTGGTAACGGGCCACATACATGCTTATGCTCATTGATGTGGCTGTACAGTGAGTGGGCAATACTTGCCACCCTCTTAGTTTTCTAGAGTTTTACCTTATTTCTGAATAAAATCCCTTACTTGGTCTGTTAAAAGCAACAGCTTCCAAGAGAAAGAGTAGCAGGTCTGTTTTTCAGGCTTTCTGGATTCAGAAGGACCAGGATATGGAGCTGAAATGACACCTGGAGTGCTGGTGTTGATCCTGTTGCTAAAGGACTGGTTCTCCTGGAATTCTCTTCAGCATCCCACAAGCCTGAATGGGAAACAACCCCACTCTCCTGTCTGAAGGTTTTCCTTGGAATGTGCAAATTTATTACTCGAGGACTGGGCTCAAACTCAATGAACCAGAGCAAGATGTTTGAGCACAGGAAATGCTGTGAAGAGCTGCTGCTGCTGTGCAATCCCCTGGCTTTTATTTGGCTTCCTGTAAATATGAGCTTTACTACTTTCCATTTTTCTCTTAGCTGTCACCTGAAAGAAAAGCTATCTCAGAACATCAGAATTGCTCAGAAATCAAGACCCTCCTGAACTGTGTTTATGTCCTTTCACGTCTTAAACCTGGATTATGTGCTTTTACAGAGGGAACTCGTTCTGGTTTTGCAGTGTCACTTCAGAGAACAATTGGAATAGTGCTTTTGTATCCCTGTTGGATGAAGAATGCTGTCCTAGGTCATTTTCAATTAGTTAATAAATTAATACTCATCAGCAATAGGTTTCTCCCTGCAAATCAGCAGTTCTAGAAGGAATCATTCAAAAAGGGTTTATGAGCTGAATGCTGACAACAGCTGATCAGATTCTGGGGGGGTTGTTTTTTCCAGATTGATTCCAGTGTGCTGCTTTTTGGTGTGGGCACACTCACCTTGGTTTGTGGAGTTGGCACTGGCTGCCCTGAAGGCATTGAAGATGTTGATAAGGGTGAAGTGATCTCCTGCAGGGTGAGAGAACCTTCTCCAGCAGGTCAGAGCAATCTCCTCTGTCCCAGGAGCAGCATGTAAGAAGCAATTGGGAGCTTAGGAAAAAGTCAAGCCACTGGTTATTAAGTCACAAAGAGTAACTCCACTGGTATTTTTGGGTTTTTTCCTTCCTCAATTTCCTTTATTCTCCAGCTGCTGAGGAGCTGAACCTACTGCATTCACTGAGGGTTTATTTCAGGCTCTTGTTTGGTTAGTGTGTGCTGGAGACACAAAACAAGGGAAGCAGCTTTCTCTGGGCTGATGCCAGAAGTGCTTCATAGTGGCACCATCCAATTTAGCCAGAATCCAATCATATGGTTTATTTAATACAGGAAAAAAGAATCTCTAGATTTAATGAATTAATGTGCCCCTATATATTGAAATTTGTGCCTTCCAGTGCATTTCTTTCTGTTGTGTCGTTTGAGATGGTTGAGCTTTTTCAAAACTAAATTGTGCCTGTGCTCAACCATTTGCATTTGTTATATGTACTTAAAAATTTTATCACGAGTTTGGACCCAGATCAAAAGTTGTCCTATAAGGAGAACAATTAATGCACTTGGTATCCTGTGGGTTCTTGTCTCTCCCACCTAAGATTCCAAAGTTCTGTTAGTGCCATAATGAAGTAGAGGGACAAGATCACAAAGTAAATCTTTGTAGGTCAGCAGTTCAATATTGACCATGTTTAAAACTTCCCTTAATTTGCTGCTCCAATCTGTAACAAATGTAGATTAATATGAGATAGGAAAGTTCATTCTGAAGGGATATTTCTGACAAAAGGCTGGAAGTTAATGGACAGTGGAAGGATAGAAGTGGAATGTTACAGATTCATTACTTATGTTTCATTGCTTACCAAGACAAGACTTACACAGCCTAATATATTAATTTACTTGAAATAAGCAGGATGAGAATAACAAAAATCACTTTTGGGTTGTTTTTTTGGATAGACTTGGAAAGAGTGCGCATGGATTTGGCACTAGCCATGCAGTGGGACAGGATTTCTGGTACCTGTTACCATGGCTGCAATGGTGAGCATTTCATCCACACACTCATATTCACATGAAGCCAGAAGGGACTTGGACAGTTTGGGATCCAGGGGAAATTCTGACATAATGATTCCAAATTCAGAAAGGTTTCCATCATTATCCAGGGCTGCTAGATAATCAAGGTCTTCCAAAGCCTGCATCAGGCTTTCAGGGGCTGTGAAAAAGGAAAGAGAATTCAAATTCTTGAGGATGGCTGCAAAGAAATGAATGTCAGAATTCTCATTATGATATTTCAGTTGTAGATTTCCTGTGTGAAGTCAACTCTTTCATTTGACAATAAGTAAGAAGTAAAAGCAGTAGATGATTGGAAGGCTGAGAAGAGTGGAGGAAGAGAATCAGGTGACAATCTTAGGGCTGCAAATTGATAATTTTTAGGTCTGAACAGTTTTTGTCAAAAGCCCAGACAAAAAGCTCAATAGTTTAGTGCCCCCAGACTGTGTCAAAGCTCCTTCCACTATTGGCAGCCTTCAGGTTTGTTTTTGTGTGCAGGTTTGTTATTTTTAAAGTGGAGTGGTCACATTTGAGGGATGCTGAGAGATACAGAACAGCTCTAGGAAGCTCTTTTTAACTGAAAGACAAGCAATTACAGAGGTTATAGCTAATTCTGACAGATATGTGGAGTTCTCTTGGTTGCCTTCTTTTCATTATTAGAATTTTTTTGCATTGTTTCTTGTGATGTTAGAAGAAAAATGGCAATGTACTAATAGAAAATGTGTCCTTGGCAGTTGGCTGTGCTTTCTCACTCCACAAAATTAAATGTTCAATTTCCTTTTATTGTAGGTTACAACTTCCTTACAACTTCCATATGTTAAAGAGAGAACAGTGAGACAGAAAAAATAATGAGTGAATATAGGAAAACATCCTGAAAGGACAGGATTGAGCAAATCAATAAAATGAGAACTGGAGCAGCTCTGATGGTAAAAGTAGGTCCCTTTCCAAGAGAGGAGCTTCATGTGCATTGTGGCTCCAGTCCTGGGGCTGGAGAGGAAACCTGAGACTGAGTAGAAGTTGTCAGGCCTACATTCCAAAAAATAGTTGCTGGAGCATGAAAGACATGAGTGGAAATTTGGGAAATCTTAAGGAGTGGAGTTCTTTCCTTCTAGCTCTTTTCAAAGGTAGGTTTCTATTCCAGGTCATATTGCAGTGGTCAATGTCTTTATTGGTCCCCTTTTATCCAGAACTGCTCTCCAATCACTGCAGCAACTTTCTGCTTATCCCAGTTTCAGGAAGTGTTCGATGTTTTCTCAGTTTTATGGATAACAAGTTAAATTCTAGACCTCTTGAAGCTGGTGGCAAAAATTCCACTACTGCAGGTCTTGGCCTCATTCCCAGCTCTGGGAAGTCAGTGAGAGCACTGGCACTTTGTCAGCCTTCTGTGGGCTGCTGGCAGTTTGCATATTCATGCGAAAAACCCCTCTAAATAAAATAACCAAACCCCAACCACAGCTGCCCACACAGGTAGGGGGTGCATTTGGACATGTGTCTTCATTAGCTGACTAGAAATAATTTCTTGCATTTGCTAGGATTGGGATTGCCATCTCTCTGTAATTATCTCCTTATAATCAAGTAAAGAAAAAAAATGGCAAGCAAACAAGCATCTGTTGCTTTTTAACCTTTTTCTTTAAGTCATGTTTGAAGGGAAAAAAAAATTTATTAATGCCCCCTACCTGATTTTTTGCACAATTACACTGTGTAAATCTGCCAGTGTTGTGACTTCACTTTAAAACTCCCAGTTTTCACACAAATTTTTCCCCTGAAGAGTCTGTAAATTCCTATTAAAACTGGACCTGCTTCATTTCAGCCTTGGAGTTCCTACCTCTGCCTGTACAACATGAGGGCTTTCTGTCTAGAGAGAACATTTATTATCAGATACACGAGGTTTAATGGGATAAAAGATGAGCCCTTGCAAAGGCTAAAGCCTCTGAGAAGCAAATACTTAGGAATTTTAAAGAAATGAAAAGTAACAGCTGCTGATGTCTAAGAGCCAGTGACAGGAAATAAATATCAGTGAATGAAAACACAGGGACAATAAAATGGTCATTCAGATATAAAGTAATTACTAGGAAATCATGGAAAGCTAATTTCCAGAAATCAACAAAGTAGTTTGTCCTAGAACTTACAAAATATATGGTTGTATGGCAGCCAATTTCACTCCCCTGATAGCATCAGTAATTTGCATTTTTATGCCCTGGAGTTAGTTGTCTGGAGATTTATAACCACAAATTACTTCCCTGTCTTGCTATGAGTGTTCTGAAAATAGAAAAAGACTCCTGGAGTTTATTGCTCTAGAAAGGACAAGATAGTAAAGGATTAGAGCAGGTGAAGGAACAGTAAAAAAGAAAAAATAAAAAATACAGAGTAGGGCTTTCAGATTTGGGTCTGCATTTTGAGGCACAAAATCAATAAAAAGTCAGTGTCAGAACAGCAAGGGCTCACTGGAGAGTTCCTTGTGATGTGCTTCCTGTTTAAATAAAAACTCTTGACAAACCACAAGTAGTGGAGATGCTTAGATATGGAAAACTCTGATTTATAGAGCAGAAATGTGCATTGTCATCTAATGATTTCTAGCAAGTGTCATTATTTTTAGGGGTTTTTTTCCCAACACCAGCCACTGCTGCCATCTGGGTGACTCATAAGGCTTTGGGGCTCCACTGCTGCTTTCACAGGAGCAAAGGAAAAAAGAAGCTCTCAAGGTGTCTCCTGTGCTTTCAACGACAAACTCTCACATCCCATGAATTTTAAAAGGTATTTTCCTTCCCTTCTCTGTGTTCCACTGGGTTCCTCTGGACTTGTTTCAGGAAATCTGACCAGCTTTACAGAAATACAGATCCTGCCTTGATCATTCTTAGGCTTTAGCAAATATATACTCAAAGTTAGTACTGAAATCATTTATCTGAGAGTCTCAAGATACTTAAAATGGTATTCCTTGGTTCAATTTTTTGCAAATTTGACTTGAACAGAGTAAATTATGTCTGAATGGACCTGCACCTGTATTATTTTCTAGTATCACATCCCACATGGCTGAAATTTAGTGCCCAAGGTGTGATCAAATAAATACAAAAATATTATTCTTGTTGCTAAGGGAGCAAGTGATTCAGGGATTTGGTCAAAGTTCTGTAAAAAGTGGATATTAGAGATAGGAACAAAACCTAAATTTCATGATTTTTGATAGTCCCTTTAGCTGCTCTGTTGTGCTTTTCTGGAGGATCCACAGCCCCTATGTTCTGGCTCCTACTCTGTGCAATGTTGAGTATGTAAAATGTCTTTTTCTTGATAGATCTTTCCATGGAAATAACTGTTATAAAGTTAGAGTTGACATGAGTGTCAGGTGAAGGGATGTTGTCTTTAAAGAGCTGATTCACTGCCTGGCAAACCACAAGTTTTCCACCTCCTGTTGGGTTGAGCAGCAGGAACAACTGCCAAAGTAATTACTGCAGGGAGAAGAGTTCTAGGGAGCAGTGTTTGCTGCTACTGTTTTTTAACATTGCTCCTTGGACAGCAAACTGAAGACAGGGAGTGATCTAGTGCCAAGATGTCCTCAAGTTATGCAAAGATTTTTCTTCTGCAAGCACCAGCTTCTGTGTGTAGGTTTCATCCTGATTTTCATTTTCCTTCTGAGGTAGGATTTTTCATGAGTCTGTCTTGCTCTGGAGCCACCAGTTCTATAATAATTATTTTGGACTTAGACTTGATCATTAAAAATTGCTTTTACAAACATACTTTTCAGTCCTTCCATTCCCCTTTATGCTTCTTCATCACTGCTCCAGTCTGGAACTGGAATTCAGTCTGGCTGGTCATGGGCCCTGCTGTGCTTTTCTGCCAGCAGAGGCAGGCAGGACCTGCATTTTCCCAACCAAATACACTGAACAATATCTGCCTACCAGGGATAACACTGACTGTTTAGTGAAAGTTGTTTTCTATCTGCTGTGTCACCCTCAGAGCACCTACGTGATGTACAACATGTATCCATAAGGAGTATAATTTAAATAATATTATATAACGTTACTGATTTGCTCCTCATTTTTCACCTTGGACTCACAGATGGTTTGAGTTGCAAGGGACCTTAAAGACCACTCAGTTCCAACCCCCTGCCATGGGCAAGGACACCTCCCACTATCCCAGGTTGCTCCAAGCCCTGTCCATCCTGGCCTTGCACACTTCCAGGGATGGAGCAGCCACAGCTGCTCTGGGCAAACTTTTGTGATGTCCTTTGTGATACCAGCTCCCTGTTCTAAGGCTCCATTCAGTGAGAGCTGTGCTCAGTTTCTGGGCTGCTCTTCCTGCCCTGTCCCCTGTTCCTGATGCTCTTGTCCCAGGGATACAGCTCTGCTGCCAAGGGACAGGTTGTCCTTTCTCTGTTTGCTGTCTGGTATTTACCTCCCCCACTTCCTTTTTGTTTTCCTCTGATTTGTACAGCTCAGCCCATGAACTCTGTGGTCATGTCTGTGCCATCAGAAAGCTTTTCATTAGGAGACATAAAATATTACTTAACTGCTGACACTCAGAAATTAAACCACCAACTAATTAACAACTAAACTTAGGACAATAAATCTGCCATGGAGTGATCTCTGCTGAGCAGACCTTGCACAGTACATCGAGTTTCTGTCTTTGACAATCCATTTCTAATGTAAAAATAAGCACGAAGAATTTTTTTCCTGGAAAAATTTGAAATTATGTACATTTATACAACTCTTGTTATTATGGGAAACATGTTCTCTGTGGGGTTGTAATAGCAAGAGCTCTCAAATGACATGGTACCCATGACCATCAACAAACACTTGACTCTAAAAATTGTTTATGGTAATTCTGAAGGAATGCAGACTCTACAAAATGCTTTCACCTTGATTTCTTACATAAATTTTACATGGCTTCATCTTTATACTGATTTGCATCGTTTAAATAAAGATTTTCCAATGATTTACAAAAACACATAATGTTGCTGCAGTCTGTGAGGCTGGAATTCTTTTGTCCCATTATAAAATGAGTAAAGATCTGTCAAATCAACTCATCAAAATGTAAACACCTCCCTGTTATAGTGGCACAGGAATTCCAATAATGCACTTCAGAGCTGCAGTGCCAGATACATTTTCCTATGGCTCATGAATCCTGAAAAGGGTAACAAGCTGCATTTGCTCCTCTCGATTATAGCATGAATTAAATGCAGCAGCTGAAAGCCTGACATGTTTGTTGCTTCCATAATGCAATAATGAGTCAGAGTTAATCCAGGCTTTTATTTTTCCTCAAAGAGCAATGAAAAAGAAAACCCTTGTGCACATTGTTGCTGAGCAGAAATAAAACGTTTTACTGATGTAATTTTTGTTTCTTATCTGCTGTGTGTTCTCTACTTCATGTGCACGAAATGGACTGTGAAGTAGTTGGAATTTTTGCAGTGAATTTCAGTGTACTTTTGATTTGTTTGTTCACCAATTCCTGTCCACAACTTACTCTGTCATCTCATTGAAAACATTATTTTGTTTTGGAGAAACCCAATGTGGTTAAAAAAACCTCCAAAGGCTCCATGTGTTACTATTGCAAAGCCAAGGTGAGAATGTCAGTTGGACAGAAAGGGTGCAGAGGAGAGCTGTGGCATGTGGGAGATGCTGCAACGTCTTTGCTTCCTTTACTCAAAGGAAAATGAAGTCCAAACAAGTGAAGAGACCTGGAATAGTCAAACCTGTGGCAGGGGAGTGGAACTTGATCTTTAAGGTCTCTTTCAAATCAAAGTGATTCTATGATTCTATAAAAGATCATGAAGTCTTTTTGGGAAGGTAAAATCCCTTGCTCAGAGCAGATGTTTTCCATTTCTGAGAGCTCTTTTTGTCTCCTCTGCAACACTATCCTGCAGGACATCATCCAGACAAGGTGTAACATCTATTTGACCTTCTAACTAGCAATAAAACCCTTCAGGGCTCCCTTTTAACTGTGTTCCAGTGGTATTTGGAGCTGGGCAGCAGATGTGCTTCTTCAGCCACTGAAGATGAGTGTGGCCTTGAGTGTCCGTGCCTGGTTGGGTCTGTCTCAGCACAGAATGAGATGACTTGGGCTTTCACAGGCTGAGATCATTGAGCCAAAGCTCTTGGGAGCTTGAAGGACCCAAATCCCATCCCTGGGAATGTCCAAGGTCAGGCTGGATGGGGCTTAGAGCAACCTGGGATAGTGGAAGGTGTCCCTGCCCATGGCAGGGGTGGGACTGGATGAGCTTTAAGTCCCTTCCAACCCAAACCATTCTGGGTTTACGTGCATGAAAGCCTGACGTGTGTTTTGAGTTCTGTAAGTTGGTCTAATTCAATAACTGACTCCCCTTACAGATTCCTTCCTTCAGTATTCCTGCTCTGTTCAGACAAATGTGTTTCACAGCAGGTCCTTCAGCCTGGTCTGGTCAGGTGAGCTTTATAAGCCTCTCTGGGGGACTGTGACAAGGGATAGTTTAAGTTCTAGCTGGAGACAAGTTCAGTGCTTTCTTCAAAGAGGATAGAAAGCCAGTGTGTGATCTATACTGGGATAAAGGAAGAGCTGTACCAGACCATTAAAGCTCTGTCTCAAATGTTTAATTGTGTGGAACCAGTAAGATGGGAAGGAGACCAGGAAATCGTGCAGACTTTCTCATCTCCTTTCAGAAGACCCCTGCAGTGTTTTGGGGATTTTTCCTTTGTTCCAGCAGTTTGTCTGACATTCCTCACACTGTGCCAGTAATTCCTAGAACTATTCAGTACCTTGACCTCACACTCTTGATCTAGTTAGCAAATCTTTTTCTTATTTAGTGCCCATCCAAGTAAAGCTGATGCATTCACCAACTGCCTTTGTGATTTGTACACATCAGCACGATGCTTTCCTTTGGCTGCATTATCCAAAATGTTGCCAACACTTAGGATTCCTACCTCTGTGAGATGCTTAAATGCCTCTGGCATTTCATACTCTCTGAATGCCATCTCCATTGTGCCTTTAAATCCCAAAATGCTGAATGCTTTTCCTAATATAATTTTCATAATTCATTTTACAATTCAAGAACAACTTTCTTCATATCCAGTAAAAACCCTAATATGTTTCAGTGTATGTTTTTTGTAGTAAAATACATTTTGAGTGGAAGCCAGCTGTATTTCATAAGCATTTTCCATGCAGGTTTCCTAGATTCAGCACAAGAAGTGACACAAGGCCAAAATATTCTAATTCTCATTGATCTTGAATTAGTTGCCACTCAGACTGGCAATGTTTTTTCATGTTTCTTTTAAACATGTTTCTGCTAAACAGGCAGACAAGGAAAATTACAGTTCAAGACACATGGAAGGCAAGGGATTGTTGCAATTTTGGGTGTGTACATGAAGAAAGGCAGGATAATGTACGAATTCTTCTTATTTGCACTGGAAAATTATCCTGGATGAAGCCATTGTCATCCCCAAAGTAATGAATTCAGTGCTATTTGCCTCACTTTAATGGCTACAAAGCAACAGCAGAATTTGCAGTGGTGCTTGGGTTTTGTGATAGGCCAGAACAGAGGAAAATATCCTTCTATACAAAAAGCCCTAAATTATGAAGTCAGGGGAAAAAAAGCAACTTTCTTCACACTTATCTCAAAATTCTCTAGTTTATTTGGGTTTATTTTATCAAGAATATTGTCCTTAAGTAACAGCTCTTTGTAAATTTGAGGTGGGAGATGCTGGAAGATAAGGAGGAAGCTCATTTCCTCCACATCTATCCCTTGGTAACAACACTGGTTTATTTGAGTTATAAACTTTTGATTAAAGGACTATACATTTTTGGATATCTGTACAATGCCTTGTATAATGGGACACAAATTTTTTTGGTGGGTTCCTGGAAAAGAATATGAAACCTAGATGAGAAGATATTTGGAATATTGATTTTATTTTTTTTTTTCATTCCAATTCCATTCAGATACTTTATGGTCTTTTTTCTAAATGCAACTATTGAATTGGGAACTGTTGTAGGAGGTAAGTGGCAAAAGCAGGTTGATATTATTGCAAGTACTTAAATAAAGAAACAGTATTGTGAGTAACAGGGCAAAAGTAATCTTTAAATACCTTGGAAAATAATAATGAAAATATGAAAAATTGGGATCTCCCCTTTACCTGGGCTGGTTATGAAGTCACAGTGAGTGAAGCCTGCGATGTCCATCCTCTTCAGGAAGAGAACCAGGCTGGTTAGGTTGGATTCCTGGACTTTGGCTGGGAGATGTGCTTTCATTTCTTTGTCTGCAAATTCCTCAGGATACAAACAGAAGAGTTTTCCTGGAAGAGATTTCAGGAAAATTACCTTTTTTTATTATTTTTTTTTCTCACGTTGCCACGTTGAGTCTATTAATAATTTGAGCTAATAGATTTAAATGTTGAGCTAATAATTCTACCTGATGAAGACATGCCCAGAATTTGTTTATGCATCTCTGCTTGACTTTTGCTGATGGGCTGCGTTAGAACAGAGTCTGCTCTGATTCTAGGATTGTACACCTTGAAATGAAAGAGATATTAAGCATCAGATAAGTACATGAAGGCTACAAAAATATTCATGGTCTGTACTGAATTCTTCTCTAGGTCATTTTACAGAAATGTAGTCACAGTTTCGTTTGGTTTTATTTCACCAGCACTGACAAATTGACAGATGTTCTGCAGTAACTCAGAGTGTGCTTTAAGATAAATGTCTTTTTTTTTCTGAAGAAATGTGTCTGGCACGTTTGTTCCATCAAGAAAAGCATCCAAAATGGTACTTATTTCTGCCAATGACAGAATCTAAATGTTGTCTGATAACGTTTTGTTCTATAACTCCAGATTTTTGTCTTAATACTGAGATGTGACAATTCACTACAGGAGACAGAGGTTGTAGCAAGGGCATGCAATGTCCTATTTTATTTTTTTCCTTATTTATATTGATTTTGGTTAAACTGGAGCTGATTCACTCACTGTTCTGGCCACCAGATGATCACAGTGTACAACAAGTCATATAAAACTGCCTGGATAAGGCAGCTTTTTAGTCATGTCATCTGAATCAACTTTGTCCACTTCAAGCAGGGTTTTAATAAAAAAGAAAAATTATCCTTCAATGCAGGGGACAAATTTCTTTTCTCCAGGTAAATTTTTTATACATCCCAACTGCAAGACTTTGCCTGTTCCCTCAGTGTTCAACTGACTTTGAGCCACACAGATTGAATGTGAATGTGAACTGCTGAGGGATGAATAGTTCAGGACTAAAGTTAAGCTGTTGGGACAAAATAATTGAATTACAGGTAAAAATTGCATCACAACAGATGTGTTTTGATGGCAATCAGAACTGTTGGAATTGATTTGTTCCTGTTTCTTTGTACTTTAGATTCACAGAAGTCTGGAAACACTGAATTTTACTTTGGGTTTCAGGTTACCAGAAGTGGGATTCACTTTTGCCACTCAAGGCAACTACAGTTCCAGAAATAAGTTGACTTATCATGGTGTAATTGAAAACTGCTTTTAGGCTCTTCTTCCTTTCACACAGAGCTATGGTTGTTTTTTAGCTTTACTTCAGACTGAATTATTTTATAAGCCCCATATGAGAACTTTTAAAAATGACAGGTTTTTGCAATGAAAATGAAAGGTACTGGAAGTTCACAAGCTTTTCCCTAAACTGCTGTCAGGGCTAATCAGGATTAATGATCCCTGCTCCAAAATTATAGGAACACTTGACTTCAATTTTGGTCATTACACCTGTTTTGTATTATTTCTTTTGCCTGTTACTGGAATATTTATTTTGGCTAGTAAGACAATTAGGACAATTACAAAGCCTGTAGTTGTACAGCTTTCAAATTCATATGTAATGACCTGTTCCTCCACAGTTACTCATTCTTTAGTTCAGCAGATTTGTAGTAATAAATGATATTTTTTGCTGCATTAGTCCTTCCCAGGGTGAGAAAAAAGAACTGAGAGCACCTTTAGAATGAACTGTAAAAGTTCAAAGGTGAATTAGATAAATTGCAGCATTTTGAGGTATTTGGATGGTGGCTCGAACAAGTTTAAAAAGGAGAGGTTCCCTGTGTGAGCATCCCTTGGTGTTCTGTGGTCTATGGCACCACATGGATTATTAAATCATTAAACAAGGAACGAGGTTAATCTACTAATCCAGGAAATCTGCCAGCAGTTACCCAGGAATTGGTTGTATTTTACTTTTTCTATAACATATTGAAGAGGTAGTTGTGACCAAACCTGAGGGAATATACATGAACTGTCATTGGTTTGGTGCCCAAACAGGGGGGAGTTTCAGCTGGGAGTGTTAATCTGGCTTTAGAAACTTGAACATTTGGGGTTCTGACTGAATTTAAGAAGCAATTGGGATTTCTTGCTTGGTTTTCACATGAGATGTCCTTGAAATATATTTAATTTTTTTAATTTGAACATTAAAAATATTATAGAACCTGAGTGAGGAAAGACAAGAGAAAGATTTGATCCTTTAGAACCCATTTACCTTAATCTGAGCTGCACATTTCCCTTCCCCTCCCCTGCAAAAGCCCTCCTGCCCAGTTCATTTTGGGCAGAGTGCTCTGACTTGACTGACCTTTCTTCTTTCAACACCGACATCGATGACGAAGGTCACGTTTTTGATCCAAATCAAAGATTCTCCAAAGCTGGTGGTGAGCAGAACTTTCCTCCTGTATCTTTTGCAGCGTTTCTGTTTGTCTGGAGTTGGTTTGGGAATTAGGTCTTGTTTTGTGGGGTATAAAGGGATGGGGATGAGTTCTCCAAGGTCAGGGTTTAAATTAGGTTGTTCCTGTCTGATCATTTGATAAGCTTTTTCGATTTCCTGTAATTGAGAGAAATATATTTTCCCTCATGGAACTATTATGTTCTTAGTCCAATTACAATACATAAAAATATCAAAGTATGCAGAAGCCTTCTTACTTTACCTTAATTATTATATTTACAAAGATATATCTATTGTAAAGGTCTTATTTTTTCCCTTAATATTTAGTAAACTCTCTATAAATGAAGTCAGTAAATATCCCTAAGATGTATTAATGGAATATCACTTAGAAATGGTTCATGAATAGGTCAAATATGAATTGTAAAGGCTTTTTGTTGTTGTTTTAGTCTTTTTAAAAATAGAGAATCATTTGTGTTGTGAGCAACTTTTTGAAAAGCACACAAAATTAATTCAGAGGCTTGTTCAGTTTGAAAGGGATTTCTTTAAAAGTGTTTTTATTAGCAAACATTTTGCAAAAGTGAAAATCCAGATTGAGGTTCTATTTGAGAGTGACACCACATTTAGAGTAGTTACAGGTTAGAAGTATTCTATAAAAATTGTTATAAAGATACAAGAGTGGCTTCTAATAGCAAGGCTTGCAGCAGGACAACCCATAAATCTTGATGTTCTTGGTTAATCCCTAGTTTTGTTTAGTTTAAAAGACAGGTGAGTGCTTGGGAACAGCGAACCATGAGCATGAAACTCTAGATCACAGTTGAGCATGAAAGAATGTGTGTTTTCCAACATTGCCTACTGTAAATATGGGAAGTGATACAGAGAATTCATTACTTCATCACCTGTAAAATGTGTGTCTGTAAAGTGTACAACTGATAATGAATATTATTAAAACTGTTTTGTATCTATCCCCCTTTTTACAGATATTATAATGTAAATAATTGTTGTTTATTATTTTATACTTATTTCTTGCTATTTCCTGACTGATTTTGTATTTATTAATGTATTTATTGACTGATTATATTTATTTCATTATATTATTTTTATATTTATATAACATAATATAATTATATATAATGTAATATCACATAATTATATCTATTATGTATCTATTATATTATTGGATTATATTTATATATTTATATTATTTTATTATTATATTATGTTTATTCATATTTATTGACTGATTTTGTATTTATTCTTATTTATATTATCGAGATTTAATGATATATTCAATAAGAAATCTATAAGTACTATAATAACTAATTCATAATTATGAAATAATAAAACTTAAAATAATGACATATTTTAATTAAAATATATAATATTTATATGTTATATGTACACTATATATGCATACATATCTCTCTATATAATGTTTATGTATATGTATATATATATATATTTATATTTTTTAAATTTATATTTTTTTATATCTATATATACACACAGACACACACAGTGTTATGTCATGACTTTGAAAGAAAAACCTGAAATGATAAAACCTGTTGGCACTGCTGTCCTGGGCACTGGCAACAACATATTTACATATATAAATCATATAAATAACTTCTTGATTAAAATGAGAACTATTCCAACAGTTGAATCACTTACTTGCTCACAGGCCAGGAAGATGACAATGTGCCCCTGCTCTTTGGTGTGGTGGATCTTGAAGAGCAGCCTCAGGGCAGCCCCAAAGGGGTCCCTGTGGGCCATGCAGGAATACACGACCTCTGCCTGGTGTTTCCTTCCCACTCGGATCACGGGGATGCTGCCACAATACTCCTGCAGTCTGCTGCACATGTGGGGGGCAGTGAGGATCACCAGCCTCAGCTCTGGCCTTGCCAGCAGGACTTCCTTGAGAAGGCCAAGCAGTGCATCTGTTGCAACGGTCCTTTCGTGCACATCATCCAGGACAATGACCCCGTAGCAGCTCAGGAGGGGCGTGGACATCATTTCCCTCTGCAGCATCTCATCTGTGCAGTATCTGAAAACAGAAACACAGAGCTCTGATTTTATTGTAAGAAGTTAAGTCGGGGTCTTGGGACAGCTTGGTTCTTTCAGTTCCAGCAAGAAAGATTTGATAAGAGCAGAGACAGTATCACAGTCTCAGCTCTGTGCTTAAATCCTCCCTTAAGTAGCTACAAACTCGATGTGATTTAATGACACTCAGTGGCACTGTGGTTGAAAGGATGCTCAGGGCAAAAGAAGAAATACTTCTGCCCTAAAATCATAACCTATAATGTCTTTTATCTTCCAAACTATCTAAGCATGTTACACACCACAAACGATCCTTGAGCTCGGAACTTATGCTTTTGGATGATCGAAAGAAGGAGCACTTGAGGCAGTGCCAGAACCAAGGTAAGATTAATTCATATCCTCACTTTTATCCCTGTTATTCCTTCTACTGAAAGTCTTTTTAAAAGCTGTTATTTTTGTTGTGGTGCTCAGCAGGACTTTGCATTTTTGAACCAGGTTTTGATGTGTGAGAGGACAGGATTCATCTCCCTCTCACAACAGGAGCAGCTGCAAGTTGTGCTGCAGGATGAGGTTTACAAGGTTCTCCATGGAAAAAGAAAGAGTGGCTGAAATTGATTTTCAGAAGGGGTGAGTATCCTCCACTGGAAGTCACTGGCTGGAAAAAGGTTTATGAGCTGGTTTTGTGCTTGCCATATTAAGGAATCAGAGAAAATATCTCTCCTAACTTCCTGGGAGGCTCAAAAGCTGGATCCCTGTGTAGGTTTGTACTTGCAAGGAGCTGTGAGCTACACATCAACACAGAATCCCAGGACATGCTGAGCTGGAAGGGACCCCCAAGGACCATCCCTCCAACCCTCAGCCCTGCACAGCCCCATCCCCAAGAGTCCCACCCTGTCCCAGAGGATCATCCCAACCCTCCTGCAGCTCTGGCAGCCTTGGGGCTGTGCCCACTGCCCTGGGGAGCCTAGGCAGTGCCCAACCACCCTCTGGGCAAAGGAGAGCCTTGGCCTGAGATCCCCCCTGCCCCTGCCCTGACACAACTCCAGCCCATTCCCTGGGCTCCTGGCCCTGGTCCCCACAGAGCAGAGCTCAGTCCCTGCCCCTCCTCTGCCCCTGCCCACCAAGTTGTCCCTGCAAGGAGCTCTCCCCTCTGTCTCCTCTTCTCCAGCTGAACACACCAAGTGCCCTCAGCTGCTCCTCACACCTTCCCCTCCAGGCCCTTCCCCATCCTCATTCCCTCCTTCGGATGCTCTCCACTGGCTCAATATCTTTCCTGTATAGGGGTGCCCCAAACTGCCCTAATATTGAGGTGAACCTGAAGGCTTTAAAACCAAATGTACCCCATGCACCAACCTGAGGATGGTTTCGGGTGTACAGCAGCTTTCAAATGGGATGAAATACCCCACTTCATGGCCAAGGTTGACATCCATTTCATCAGCCACACGCAGGGCCAGCGTCACCACCGCCTGCCGGTGCGCCTGCGAACACACCACCACGCCGTGCTGGTAGCGGGCAGAGAGGCAGTGCTCAGCACACCACTGCGGGATCTGCAGGGAAAGAGGGGCAAAAAAAAGGGATTTACTCTTTCAGATGTTCGGCAGGAACTGTAATTCAAAAGAAGTTGACAGTGTGGAACAACTAAATCAACGTGAGCACCCGCCACTCGCTGCCGGGTGAGCCGCGCTCCTGTGGATATTATCTGCTGTGATAAATGTCAGCTCTTGGAATCCCTTCAGCACTCAACAGGAACTAGAGGGGTTACCTGGGAATTTCTCATTTGGACTCAGGTTGGTTTGAATGTGTTGCAGAAGGGACAGATTTGGCCTCTGGGGAGGAGGTAACATGGCACTGTCGTTATAAACATCCGCTGATGGATCCAGCAAGGTTAGAACAGTTGTTGTCAGGGGCTGCTGACAGCAATAAACCTGCTCCTGTTATTTCTGATTCATGAGGAACACGGTCCAGGAAGAACAGGATTTCAAACTGACAGTAAAGATATGTAATTTCAGATGAATGACTCTGCAAACAGAGATCATTGAAACTGATCTACTCCAGAAAATAATACTCTCTAACTTAGAGATTTACATAAATTCTACACTGGAAAAAAATTTTGTGTTCTTGCTATGAGAAAATAAAATTACATTATAAATATTATTTTAGTGAAAGTATTAGGTTTCAAATCATTTGCTTAACATATAAAAAACACGTGCATCAACCACGTATTATTTATTTCCATATAGTTATATGTGGTTCTGAAAATGTTAAAAAACAGCCAGCAATGTGCTACACCTTATTATATTTGTTTAAGTACAATTTAAATCTAACATTTCTTACCAAGTAGTTTATTATTATACAAAATTTTGGGGGTAAAAATTACAATCAATAACAAGAGGTAAAGACTTTCCTCTCCAAAAATCATTCCAGGTGCCAAGTGGGTGTGTGTCACTTTTATAGGAACAGGAATTTTCAGTGGGAAGTGTGATGTCTCTAGTTCAAAATGTGATCTTCAGCAGTATCCAGCATCGAAGACTGGCAGGTATGAGATGCCCTGCAACAATAATTATCCTACAGCTTTACCCACAGGAAATTTTTCTCCTGATCCCACTCATAAACAATAATATTTTGGTTTATAACACTTGAAAATTCCTCTCTGCTTGCTGTAGTTATATATTGTTACAGCAGAACTTGATAGTCCTGGTAGATATTTGTGTACTTAGAGCCAACTGAAATCTTGGCTTCAGTGATGCCTTTTCACATGAATTCTGTGAAATAATTTTGTATTCTTGGAAGAAGCATTTGCTCCTGGCTGCAGGGAAGGAAAGACCATTAATTCTCCTTGAGAAACAGCCCTACTGATTTCAATCCTTCTTTCCCTGAGACTTTTTATCACCTTCACTTATGACCTGACAGCAAATCCACTGTATTTCCTTCCTGATATAGCACTAATCAGAACCAAAACACTCTTTCCAAGTAAGAATATGCATTGAATCCAAAACAGGCATTGCAGAGTTTACCATTTCCACTGGGATTTCAATGGGGTGATGGACAAAAAGAGGATAAAATGACAATGATTAAGGAGAAGGCAGTGAAATTCTCAAAATTGACAAAATATTGCTCAGCCAAATGTAGAAGGAATGATTTACTGCTAAAATACTAAACCTGAGATAAATCCTAAAGTATTTTACACTTAATCTTGGTCTGTGTGCAGACAGTAGAGATACACCTGTAATTTCAGGAGGGAAGGATTTCATCTGCTACATCCTGTAATAAATTTGAAAGTGTATATTTGATAGGTTTTCATGTTGAGATGTAATGTAGTGGTATAAAAACAAAGCAAAAATTGGCAGTGCAGACACTGGTAATACAATAATATTTTATACAGAATTTTTCTAAGGTTGTGTTCATATTTGGTTCTGAATTTTATACTGTTGTAGTTCATGCATGTGGTCTGCAGTGCTCAGAAAGGGCTTGATATTTTTGAATTTAGTATTTAGCACAAAAATGTAGTTTGGGATTTTGGTTACTTGTTTATAACACTTCTCAGAGTGTGATTGTCTGACACAGTGTCAACTCCTCAGAGCTCAACTTACCCTGAACCCTTAAAACATCATCAACCAAATAAAACTGGCTTGGAACAGAGAAACATAAAGTGCAAATTTTTTGTGTAAAGAAAGTTAAATCTTTAATATATTTTAAATCTGTATTTGACTGCCTTAATGTTTATTCACCTTCTGTATTTTGCTTTCCCTCTCTGGCCTTAATATCTCAGATTACGATAGTTGGCTGCGCATCTGTTTCTACACTGAGAACTGCTGAACTCAACACAACTGTGTGTGTTATATTGCAATACCACACAGTTCCCAGCATAACAGATACAAGTGTAATGTAAATTTGGATAGTGATGTGCCCAATACAGAGTATTGGCTGAGTATACTAAATTCATTACAAAAATTATATTTTTAAGGATATATAATATTAATGAAATAATTACAGTAAATCTGTTAAGTGTATAACATTAAATGTTTTAAAAATCATTAAAAAGAAACCCCAGCCAAGGTTGTTGTACTGACCTGGGAGCTCTTGCCAGTCTTTGCATCTCCTGACACCATCACAATTTGATTATGAAGCAGACTTTCCATGAAAGTATATTTCTCTTTCCATATTGGAAGCTCTTCTCTCTCTTTCATAAGTTTATAATAACGGGAAGAGTAAGGCAAGCCATCAAAAGGATTAAGCTCTAAATCTTCTCCACATACAAGTATTTCCTCTTCTTCACCATCGCTGCCATCGAGTAATTCTGAAAAGCAGTGATTTTCTGGAGAAAAGGTTAAAAACTCCATTTTTCTTGCATTTATTATTCCCAGCAAAAACACATTAGTAATGGAAGGAGTCCTTTGTGTACTGATTGATCATTCTGGCTCCCCAAACCTGAGGAAATCCATTTTTCCTTGCTTCAGGATTAGTATTTTGCAGCTCTTTGGTTTAAACGTTCAGTGTTGGGCTCCATCTGCCTTTGTGCTCTGCTTGCCCCACTCCAGGTGCTTTAGTAACCTTGAGAAAATAAGTTCCAAAAATCATCCAAAGTCTTCAGAACCACGATGACTAAACTCAAAGATGTTAAAGAGAAGCTGAGTAGCTTTTGCACTTCGGTAGCCTGTTAAATCCAGCCCATGAGTCCCAGTGTTTGCTCTTGTCTGCTCGGCCAGGCTGGAGAATAATTGGGAAAGAGCACGCTGAGCCTGACCTTTATCGCTCCTGTCGCCTGAATAGGAGGCTCTGGAGCATTTATTGTGATTGCAGGGATGTCATGTGGGAGGCTAATCCTGGCACAATGGGCTTCACCCCTGGGTGCTGCAACAACAGCGACAGAGAGAGCCCGGCAGGAAGAGCCAGTGCTCTGCCTTTGTGATGTTTGCTGTGTTTTAGCAATTTAGAGGAGTAAAGAGTCTTTTTGTATACTCTGTGTATTAACTCAGAGACCTTGTGAGGCTTTGACAGCTTTTGCCACAGTTAAACTGTGTTTAATCCATTAGAAAAAGCAGAGTGGTGCCAGTTCTAACTCTTCAAGGGCACCAGAAGTGGCCTTGAAAGATGGTGGAAGAAAATCTCACTGACGTAAAGTAACTCCAACTCTTAGGACTCAAAAGTAACAAAATAGAGTTCCCTAATCTTGACAGAGCCGTACAGCAAGACAAATATTAAATAACATTTTTTAGTTTAGCTCCAGAGGCAAGTGTCCCCTTGAGCAATGATGCTGATAATGTCTTGATGAACAGACTGGGAGCACAATGCTTGAGTGCTTTTTCTATATCAAGCTTTTTCTGCACTAAGTAATAAAATGAAAGTTATTGCCTCTTGTTGCAAATTTTTCTTGTTTTGTAGCTTTGGACCACGTTGGCCATGATCCCTTAATGCAGCTCTGATGGCAGCAGCACAGAACACCAACAGAGAGAAGGAGGAGAAAATCTTTGGTTCAGCAGTCTGGACGTCTCAGCCCAAACAAGATAAGTCTAATTTTGTGCTGCTCACAGAACAGGGATTGACAGCCTGCCCAGTCTGGGGACCCAAACCAAGTGTGACCTCCTGGAGGAGCATCTGTGAGGGGCAAAAGGAGCAGGTGATTTACCTGCCCACTCTGGGGTGTCATAGTAGTACAAAGTGTGCTTTGGACTAACCACTGGTGAGGATGTAGCTGACACCCGTGAGGATGAGAGGGTGACATGTCCGGCTGGCTGTGGAGGTGACTGGAGTCCAGTTTTCATGCTCAGTGACACTGAATTAGGTCATTCAACTGAACTTGGAAACCCTTTTCCTGTGGCCTTCATGGATCCCTCAGATCCACCCTCTGGTTTGTCTGATTTCGTGTTGCATTCTTCCCTCTTTGTTGTTGCACAGTCCTTACCACTGAGACCTCTGCTTCTCTCAAATGTGCCCCGAATTACTCAATGAGACATAAATGTCACGAGATTATTGAAAGTGCAATCTTACAAAGGATTTTTTGGGTAAAATTCAGCTTAAAATGCCATGAAGCAAACACATGATTGCTGTTATTTATTTTTCACATGTTTAGCAGCAGTAGCAGTATGTGCTCTCTGATTTCTTCAATTCACTACAGACTTACCTTCAAAACACTAAAAATTGGACAGCATTATTTTCTGGTTCACTGAACAAATTTCAACAGTCATATCCCAAAATTTTCTTAATTTTTCCTTTTTTTGGTACCTGTAATAGACAAAAACAAGTTTAAATGTTACAAAATCAGGATGAATGTTTATAATTTGAAATATTATTAAACTAATATACCTTTTATGATAATGAATGTTTTAACAGACCAGGTTGGTAACTGATTGATAACCTCATTGTTGGAGCTCTGGAATTCTCTTCCAAGGACTGGTTTCTGCTCTTGCTTCTCCTTGACTTTGATGCCTGTCCCTTCTGTCCAGTCTCTGTCATTCCACCTGCCTTTGACCACTCTCTTGTTCTTGGCTTTGCCTTTATTATTCAGCCACATCTCTTCCTTTTAGAATATTTCACCCTTTTCTGATGAGGTTTCATGATCATCTGTTCTGATTGCTGCCATTACTGCAGGCCCTTAAGGATTTACAAGATGTACATTTTAACATAATACAGAAGGATTTTATTAATTCTAATAAATAACAGAAACATTTGCTGCAGATGAGTGCTTTTAGTATTGAGGTTATAAGCTTCTTTCAAAGATATCAATGAGAACTTTGCTATTGATTTAAATTATATCATGTTGTGCAAGTGATGATATGCTCCAGGAAAGCAATAAACATCACATAACATATTCTGGATCTTTAAGAAAGACTTCTTAATATATAACTACTCTTTGCAGTTTTACTATTAAATCTTTCAGAGGAGGAGGATGTTCTGTGTGTAATTTAAAAGAATTTGGATTTGTAATATCAATGGCATTACAGAGTTCTTTCTTTTCTGCTCCACTTTTCTTCCCCCAATTTGGCAGCAATAGTTTGCAACAGCAATGGGAATTTAAGGGTGTTACTTCTTCCCCCCCCCGAATGTTGTTTGAATAGAGGAGGTTAGATTTTATTTACTTTATAATGAAGCAAATTAGTGAAATATGAGGTGAAATACATCGTGTTTTAAAAAGCAGAATTATAGTTTATTGTTGTTAGATGAGAAGCAGCAGCAGCTGTCAGGAGCTGTTCCTCTTTCCAACCTATTTTCAAGCACAAACTCCTCTGATGCCAAATCCCTCCAGCACTCCCATCTGTGTCCACCAGGATGTGGAACAGGATCTTTGCAGCTGGAAGTGGAGGGGCTGTTCCTAACCTTGAATTACACTGATCCCGAAGGCTTTGCTAATTTTCCTTTTTAACATGAAAAAAAAACAAACACCCAAACAGAAAAATATGTGTGCTGGTATATTTCTCTATTTCCTATTTCTGTTTGTGGGCCTGGTACAGCACCCCAGGGCTCCCCTGCACTTCAGCCCAGGAGCTGCCATCAGTTGGAACTCTTTGTTTTCCTTCGTGGGACCAAACAAGGACTATGTTTTACCTGCCCAGACACCTTATTTTATTCCCTGGGACTGGATTCTCTTGCTCAGCCCCCTGTGTTTTCCCATGGCCTGAGGCTGGTACCTGCAGGGCCATCAGTGTGTCCAGGACAAGGAGCAGCTCAGGCTGAACCCAGGGGACATCCAGCCCACCAAGGACCAAGGGTACAAGTAAGTGGGTTGGGAGACAGCTGGATTTTGGCATGTTACAGCCTCACTGAAGATGTTTTCTGTGATAAACTTAGGACAAGGAACAGGCACAGGGGTCTCCTGGTGTGTGATAAAGCTGAGCCAGTGACCTGTGTGCATGGACCAGCTGGAGCTGATGGCAGGGACAGGCAGTGCCCAGCACCACTAGAAGCTGGAAATGAGAACATCACCACGATTTATGGAGTCCTGCTGCTAAAAATGACACTTTAATAGTCTTGCAAGACTTTTTTTATTGTTGTTTTGGTTGCTTTTAGGCTGCTATGAACATGAAAGCTTGGTGCCTGGCCAAGACACAGCAAATAAATATGGAAAAGCCATCTCATTTGAAGACTGTCAACTTCCCCCTTGGCCTACGGACAGCAATACTTAACCTGACTTACACTGTAACTAAATTAGAGTTTACTGAGCAAACTGTAAAACTAAAATAGGGAATTTACATCATATGAGAGAGGCTGGAGCAGCACAGACAAGTCACACTTCTGTTGTGTTTTAATTTCCACATAAGATTCTATTTTCTTGTAAAATAGTTCTGCAATAATGCTCTTAAAAGTACTGACAGATAGTGATAGATTGGTTTAGAACAAAGTGTTTTGAAACAGGACATAAAAAAACATTTAATTTTAACTCACTGATTGCCCAGTATTGGCTGAAAACATTATGGGAATTGAGCTGAAATTGTGAATGTGTAGGAAATACACTTGTGTTTGAGATCCCTCATTTTCAAATTTATGGGAAAGTATGTAAGACACTCCATGGTTCTTGTCTGCCAATGGTGGATTACAAAGAGAATTAACTTAACATCTCAATATACTTGGGATACATATTCAATAATATTGAAAATAAAAAGAGAATATTTAAAAAATTCAATCAGATATACTGAGAAAAGGAAATTTGACCTAATACCTAAGGACTCAGTTTTTTACATTACTATAATCCTACAAGATTTAAATCAAGAGAATATTCTCTTCTCACATGGAGTCTTTAATGTTCAGCAGCTGTTTTGTCATTGCAGCAGGTTCTGGAGACAAGGCAGTGATTTTCTTCAGTACAGTACTGGCAGTAAATGTAAACTGCTCGAGTATTTTTTCTACCAATAGGTTACAGTGAGGTCAGGATTTACACAGTTTGTCAAGTGTATGTAAGTTTTATTTTTAAATGGATAAAAAGCCAGTTAAATACACAATTCAATATTTTCTTAGTTGTTCAATACCCCAAATCAGTAGCTTGAGCAATTTTAATGATTTCTATTACTGATCTCTGATATCCCTTTGTAGATGAGAAAAGATAAGGTTAAATTTTGTGCCGTCCAAATCTAACCAATACTTGTGGAAGGAGCTGGTGTCTTGTCCCTGAGGAGCAGGAGCTGTTGGGTTCCCCTTAGCCCTGTGGTTATCAGCCCTTCTGAGGAAACCTGGAGCTGCTGAGTCTGATGAGCACGTTCACTTCTGGGCTGGGTGGTTGGAACAGGAGATGGTGGTGAGGAAAGAGTTTGTGCTGTTATTGCCAGAACCCTCCATCCTCACGTCACCCCCAGGAAAGGACTGAGGGATGGACTGGCAGAGTGTGGGGCACAGTCTGAATGCCCTTAATGTTCATAATTTAAAAGACAGCTCAAAACAAGTTTTGCTTGTCTATTCCCATATTCATCACCACCATTTGCTTGGTAAAACCACTGGCCATCTCATTTTCTGCAGTGTAGTTGTGTTAGGACATTATCCACCAAACTGTCAGCCCAGCACCAGGTCTGTGTGTTTACTCTGTTTGAATGATGACTCTAAAAACAAACCAGTAGCTCTGTGTGTCTTTTGCAAGTACACTTTTTTCCTGAGCTGTTTTAGAGAATGGCTTTAGGCATAATTTATAACCTAAGACATCTTAAGAAGATAGATGATAGCAGATTTAAATAGAATTTTATTCTATTTTATTAGTGTGGGTTTTTTTAATATAATGGGATGTATTAATCTGTTTTCTCTTTTTGTTGCTTAGAAGAAGCAAGACCAGCATTGTGTTTTCAGTTCATTAATGTAATATTCATGTGTGCTATAGATTTAACACTTTCCAGGGCTCAAGGAGGAGAAAAAAATAGAGATAACTAATAGGGAAGAGAATGAAGGATATTTTGAACTTGGATTTGAAACAAGATGAAGAGTCAGCTAGACAGTGTTAGTACAGTTAGTTCCAGATGATAGGAACTGGAGACAAGATGTTTGGGTGGGGGCCAGAATGTCTGATGGGGCAGTAACAGGGAATAGAGACACACTGGGCTGTTTGTCTGAAAGATGCTGCTACATGAACTGATGAAAACCATTCCCTGGAAGTTTCTTGGTATAAGTTAGGACCAATGTTTGGGAAAATGCTACTGATGTGGTGATGTTTTTCTTGGAAGGAAAAGGCAGAAATGTTTTTATGGCCTGGAATATGAATTTGGGGAGATAAAGAGGAGCACACAGAAAAGATGTTGAGCAGTGAAAAAGGAAGGTGTGCAATGTACTGGAACATGAACAAGGTGAAGCTGTTACAGACAGTGGTAAATAGAGGGGGTGATGGATTTATGGGCAGCTGACCCAGAGCTCATCAAGTGGAAGGCAAAGCTTCAGTCACCCAGTGGCAGAAAAGGAGCCATTATTTAACCACAAGAGTTTGAGAAGCAGTTTTTGGGTTATTCAAGTGCTTTCCCTCCAAATCAGAAGGTGTTTGCAGCAGCAGCAGAGGTTCTGCAGGGACAGCAGAGCTGCTGTGTCAGCTGTGTGAGGCTCAGCAGTTCTTTGTGGAATTCATGGCTTCAGTTTTCTTTACAACTTTTGGCAGCAGGTGTGAAATTTTGAGTGGTCATTGCTGCTCTGATGGATGACAGAGAAGGCTCTACACTCTTGAATTAATTTTCTGTATGCTAAGATTTTCCAAATGCCTCATTAGGGTTTGATTGATGCCACTGGTTTTTATTTTATTGCCCAATAAATTATATTACACCCCCCTCCCCCTCAAGTGTTTTTATGTCACAGGTGTCTGCCTTTCTCTGCACTTTTATTCCTTCCCCTGTGGGTATAGATTTCTAATGCTTTAGATCCTGCAGAATAGAAAAGGATACATAAAATTAATCTGGTTTATTTCTCATTATATAAAAAAGTATTTTGTGGCTACTTTGTTGTAAGTACAAGTTCTATTGATTCATCTCCTGTTACACAGATTTTTATTTATTAGTACTTGTTTATCCATACTGACTTTTAAGGAACTTGTAACTTAATAACTTATTTAATGAAGCATGAGATGTGAAAATGTCACACAATGTCCTCTGATAAAGAAATTCTGCACTGCTGCACAACACAGTGCTGCAATACTGCAATAAAAGAGAGGCAAAGGGATGAGAACTTTGCCTTTAGCAAGGACTGGCTTTGCCTGCTGGGGTTGGACATTTTTTCCCAGTGCAGTTGGCACTAAGCTGATGTCACAGCTGTTCTCTGGTCACACGGTTGCTGTCACTGGGGATTGGCAAAGATCAATGTGCTCTGAAATAAACGTTTGGTTTGTTTTGCCATTTAGGAGACTGTTTGCATGTGACACTGCCCTGGCTCAGAGCCCCTGTGCTGCATTTGGGCACTGGCTCTGCTGGGTTCCAGTTGTCACGTCGTGATCGACGACTCGGGACACAGAAAATCCCCTGTTGTGGCTTTGGACACCAGTTCTTTGTTCCAACAGTCCAACCCTAACCAGATCAGTGGAGTTTTGTCACAGACATAAATGGAGTCACTCCTCACTCGTTGGCTTTCACCCTGCAGTCATTGTCCAAGCCAAACTCACAGGGAAGTCAATGTGCCTGGCATGGCTCTGCTCTGCCAAATCAAGTGCTCCCTGTTGTTGGATGTGCAGATTATATTTAATATGAATGTCTGCTTCAATACTGATGAAGAACTAAATGTTTGGCCTTTGAATGAAATGGGAATTTTTCCACTGATAGAAATCAATACAAATTTTCTTCCAGAAAACGTTGTTAATATGTCTGTGACCTGCGTATGGTTAAAAAGATTATGGAAATTCAACTTATTTTCTCAAGGTAGAGAAACCCTTTGTGTGGGGTCAAACTTCATTACAGTTTTCTGCTGCAAGCAAAAAAGTAAATGTTAGATAATGAGTGATCTCTTGACTTTGAATTTCTGTTCACCTCTGTAGAAGAAAGAAAATATAATTGTACATGTTGACTAAGAAAAATACCAGCTTTATTTTTTTCTTCATTCTTAATAACTGTATTGCTTCTTTTGAGAGAATTTCACCTTTTAATTTTGGAACTTTCCAGCAAGATAACTTTGACTTTTTCCTTTGATGGTGCTGAAGCAAACTGCAGCCCCAGAAACTTTTTGCAATGTGTTAGAAAGGGCTTTCTGGTGATGGGAATGAAACCTGCTATCTCTCATAATAATAAATACTGTGATTTAAAAAACTTTAGAGCCTCTGAAATGGGAGGAGTATAATATCTTTACCTTTTGTAGGTGTATTGCATTTCCCACATCAGACTATACTGGAATGGACTAAAAGTTACTGTTTATTTTTAAAGACTACACAGGTTTTCATGAGCTTTGAATGAAATGTTGAATATTCAAATTCTCCTACTCATTATTTCTACACTCTATTTTCAGTTTCTTTCAGTCATGACCTTTAATGAATGAGTCATTATAACAATCTTACATAAGTGGGACAATATATCACAGTTTGGTTCTAGCAGGTTGTAAAGGAGCAGGTTTTATTTGTTTCTTTCTGCTGTAGGTAAAATATATCAATTAACAAGCACTCTGTTGTTTATGCTTTGCTGCTTAATGAAGAGCAATGATGTTTGAGGAAACACCAGTGAAGGGAAACAAAAGTGAGTTAATTTAAGGGGAGATGGGGAAAAGCTTTTAAGAGATAATAGTTAAAGCAATAAAATCATTCTCAGAAATCTGGGTGCAGAGAAGCTTTGGTTTCTTGGGTGGGGAATCCAGACAACAGACCATGCCATACAAAGAGAATCATTCAGGAAATATTTTGAGTTTTCAAGTTCCTTTAAGTAGGATCAATTAATAGGGCAGGTTGGCAGTAGAAATGGAAGTGTCCAAGGCCAGGTTGGAGCCACCTGGGATAGTGGGAGGTGTCCCTGCCCATGGCAGGGGTGGAACAGGATGAGCTTTAAGGTCCCTTCCAGCCCAAACCATTCCACAATTCCAGATGTTGCTTCACAGCTTTGTAATGAGAGACAACTTCTCTTCAGGGAAATGGAACTGTTCTATCAAAGAGCTGAAACCTGCCCTGATATCCCAGGTCCTTCTAACAGGAGCAAATTTAGACACTAATAACTCAAATTGTACATTAAAAGGGAATGTGCCCTGAGGAAGGAAAGTCTTGCACAGAGAGGACGTAAAGAGTTGCTCAAAGCATTGATACCACCTGGGTGAGAACATTAAATTAGTTAATTAATGCTCTACGGATGTTGCTGAACCTTGGAACTTTCCACCCAAACCCAACTTCTGCTCGTTACCATGGACAGCAATGATGGAAGTTCCACAGCCAGGGGTTATAATTAACTAAAGACATGTTAAGAATATCTTTTAAGGAATTTCTGTCATTAAGAGAAGTAGCTGAGTTAACTTTCAGCTTACAGAGGTTTAAAGGGAATTAATGGAGAATGATGTGAATCAGGGAGAATAAATAATGAGTGGGTTTTGTTGAATAGGACTTAAGTTACTCATTGGCTTAAAAAATAGTGTTCTCATGTTTTGTACAGTGTGGCCCAAATCACAGCAAATATTAAGGCTTTTCTTGTAGTATTTTCAAACCAGTAAGTAGATCTTGCAATGTTTTAAAATTTAACTGAAGAACAGTTTAGTTTGTTTTAAGGTTGCTCCATTCTCTGCCTCTGTAAATTGAAACTTCCTAAAGAAACCTGGCAACATTTTAAGACAGTTTAGGTAATATTTATGATGCAGACACCTGCAAAATTTGCTTTCTTTTTTCCTTTAGGGAAGGAAATTTATGTCAAAATGACATTTTAAAGAGTCTGCTGCAAGTGTTGGTATCATTGGGATTCTCACTCAGCTCCTCAGGGGTGAGGAGGTGTTTTCACAGTTTGACTCTTTCACCCACTTGTGCTGAATATTGAGAAATATTTTCTTGTCAGGCTGACTGTCAGACATCCTAATAATGAACCAAATCAGTGGGTTTCCTCATCAGTGGAAATGCACCTTCCATTCTTCTCCCACTTTTAGAAAATCTTTTTACTCTTCCCACAGATTTTTTTCTCATATATATTTTTCCCATTAATGCTTATCAAAGGTCACATTTTTTTTTCAGAATTATCTTTCTTATATCCAGATCTATTGGAAGTAGCTTAACCAGAAACAAAAATGCTGATTTGGTTCTAACATTGCTTCCCTTAACTGAATATGTCCTGCCTGATTTAAAATACATGATTTAATTTAATTTAATTTACATGATTGAATGAAAAAAAAGATTTAAAATACAGAAATTTTTGTTGTCTTCACTTTTTGGGTGTGTGTTTGTAAAGCAGTAGGAGATATTTTATTTATTACAGAAATTTTCCTTTTGTGCAGCTGGAAACTCGTTTTTTTTGTTTGAACAGTTATTGGTTGGTTGGTTAAACAGCTGTTTGTAGATGCATACTTGATAATTTACATAATTTTTTAAGATTACATATTATTCCAAGAGATTATATATAATATCAATGTTTATTTGTCCAGATTTTTATATATAAAGATATATAAATAAAACACATTCTACAATAGATATTATTTCTATATTAATGTTTATATACTAATATTTATATTTTCATTATATTTATTTCATATAGAAACATATTTTTAAAGAAAATAGAAAAATAGAAGGGAATTTCTGAATTGTTATTCCAAATTTTTGGTCCTTTTTTTCCCTAGATTTGCATGTTTTGTGACTTGAACTACATGTATGTAAACATGTACACAGCAGCCCAAAGCCTTCCTGCTTGGGGCATCTCAGATTTGTTGAAAAGAAATTCAGTAAGAGGAGTTTACTGAGTTTCTTTTCACTATAAATCTTTTTATTCTGTTCACAAGAAGATTTATAGTGAAAAGTGGAGGTTGCATTAAAGCTGAATTCATAGGCTCAGTATGGCAACCATAAAGTATTCCAAAACAATAACTTCAGGTATTATTTCTCCATCAGATAGTGAATTGAAAAGTTATTTCTGTTACTTAGATATAGATGCAAAATAGTTCTTGTGTGTATTTGTGGTTTCCCAAGCACCTGTTACAGCTACAAGTGCTAAATCAAATGATAACATAGTTGATTATTGAATTTCCTCCTATATGAAAATATTGATATAAAGTATAGAATAATTTTTTAAAAAATTATTAATTTTTAAGAGAAAAAAATCAGCAAACCTCATCCTGCAATCAGAAATGATCCATATTCAGTTGTCTTGGGCCCCAAAGAGGTAGCAGATAATGTGGATCATAAGGACAATAATTATAATAATCAGCTGAAGGTGGGATAGCCAGTGTTGCCTCCTCAAGGAGTCAGAGAGATGTAGGTGCACAGTTATTGTACAACTGTGCAGATTTGTCAAGCATTTTAGAGCTGAGGGTGGTTGAAATGCTGAATATTTGCTGTAAATGTATATTCCAAAAGTAAAACATAAAATGAGGTAAAATGAGCTTGTTCTCCCAAACTCTGAAGCCACCTGTACCAAACCAATACTTCCTATGTGCTTAAATAATTCACTCTTTTGGTTCTGAGTCTTTGCTTCCCTTCCCTTTGAACTAAAGATGTGGTGGTGGTTGTAAAATTCAGAGTTTGCTGGTTTGGTTATAAAGGCTCCACACTTTGGTTGTTTTCCAACAGATAAATGCATGTTCTAGGGACACGTTGCAATGTCCTTCCAAAATTTACCTGGGAAGGCTTGTCACTAGGTGGCACAATTAGACTATATTAGTACCAACACTGCTGTGCTTTGCCTAGTTGGCTCCTTTCTGTTCCCTAAATACCCCTTTGATTATACCCAGCATTCAAAAATACCTGAATGTAACAATAAATTCTAAGAAATGTAATCTTTTTGAATTAGTATTTTCTTAAAAAATAGCTGGACTTCATATTGTAATTATTGTAAATATTGATATATTGAATTATTGTACATATTTCATTAATATTCTCTTTGGATTTGAGAGGAAACCTGCTCATTAGAAGTATGTTAGTTTTTAAATTCGCAGATGATCTGTAAATAAAAATGTATTATTCCTCCTTGATGTTTTCTGAAGAGGTCTGATATTCAGGTATTTCCTTACCTACATGTGCAGATGACATATTTCTATGTGGAAATGTCTTTTCTTGCCTCTAAAAGCCATTTTTCATATGAGCAAAATTCGCAGGCACAGTTATGGATATTCAGGAATTCGTTTTTTTCCTGTGAGGGATAATTTTAAATCTCTTTGGCTGGGGGGCCATGAGCAAAACAGGACAAGCTCTAATTGGCAAACTAATTGTATTCTGGTCTTTTTTTATCCTTTTGAAACAATCCTTGTGTTCCAGGGTAGGTTGGAATATCCTGGTGCCCGGGTGTGTCAGATGAATCCATTGCAGCAGTGACACAGATCTTGAGGACATTTCTTTTGGAAGGACAAAATCTATGTTTGAAAACACTGCAGGAACATCTCTGAGCACTTGCTATGTGCAGAAATGTTTGGAATATTCAAAGGTATGTATGAGACTTCCTTTTCTACCCAGCTCAGTGTGGGGGGCTGTGGGCCAAGAATGTCCTACAGGTATTGATTAAAGGTCACCAACCTAAAGGAGCTTGGATTTATAGTCCAGTTATCCCTGTGCTCCCTAACAGAAAGTAGTACAGATTTTAAATTTTAATGAAATGACTAATTCAAAGCGTCCTTCGATGGATTTAAAGAAAAAAAAACAATGCTTAAAAATGTGTTTTCTGAGAAGGCACGTGGAAAATCATGTAATTTTACTTTAATACCCAGGTTAACTAATATGGATTAAAGTTAGTCTATAGATTAAACTATATGACAGTAGTCTCTAGAGTGCTCTCTAACGTAATTTTAAATATGAGGAATAAAATGTTACTTGACTTTTCTTCTATTTTTTAAAGTATTTTTTAAAATCTTTTTTTCCTCAGCCAAGTACTGGTTGTTTGAGGTAAGCAGGTGGAGAAGCATCTGTGTACTTCTTATGTTGACTGTCTCATGCCTTCTGGAGTTGGGAAGAATCTGATTATGAACCCAGAAAAGTTTCTGTCATTGAAACTGCAGACATGCAAGCTCTTACTTAGAATTCTCTATTGGGAATATAAATTAATTTACATTTCTTTTCAGGTTTTCAAGACACTGATCAGCAAATACTTTGCCTTGAACATGTTTTTAATGACTTCTGAAGTTGTTACAAATGGCTTTTGGAAGTTTCCTAGCAGCAAAAACAACTTCTATAAGTGATTTTCAGCTATCAGAAAAATAATATAAAAAACATTAGCAATGAAATAATAAATACTTTTTTTCCTAATACACATTCTAACTCTTGACTAACATCTGCTTGGGACAAGGCAACTAATTTCCAAGGTTTTTCAGGAGTTCTAGTTTTGCATATTCTTTTCGATACCACTTGAAATCACTTCAGGAATTACTTTTTTACCAGGAACCTTTTTCCTTCCATCTCCAGCTTGGCACTGCAGATGGTTTTTCCACCGTGAAGTCGAGCTCTCCTAAAATATGAACATATATTTTTATAAATGTTTTGATACTTAAAACTGATAGTACTTAAAATTGTTGTATGGAATATTTGAGATTTAGTTGCAGCCAAGCAAGCTTCAAGATTCATTTGTTTTGAAGCAGATCTTGCAAAGCTGGGACTCATTTTTTCAAGCCTTTGTTACAAATCTTCAGCTTTTAAAGTAACTTCTTAAAAGTGATTTTTTTAGTTGGAAAGTGTGACTGGACACCTCACCCAGCTCATTATAGGCAGCATCTCATCACTGCCATAACCTCAGCAATAAGATTCTTTTTTCGAATTCTCGCTCATGGCTGGAATGGAACAACCCTGGAGGATTCACTCCAGTAGAAGGTAAATTGTTCCAGAGATTAATTACCCCTGTTAAAAAGGTACACCTTGTTTCTGGTGAACACTTCATTAATTTCAGTCCTCAGTCAATGCATCTTACTCTGCCTTTGCCAACCACATTGAAGAGCTGAGGTGTCACCACCAGTTTTTGCTCCCTGTTTGGACACTTCTTAACTGCATTTGAGCTTTTATATCTCATATCAGCACAGAGCAGAAATCTCTTCAAGTAGTTCTGCTGTAGGTACCTCATATACATATGTATAACATATATGTGTATATCTATGTATAGGCACACATATGGACTAAATAGAAAAGGAAGGATGGTTTAAGCCTGAAATAACTTCTTGCACCAACTGGGGTTTTTTGTTACATTCTATTTCTGATTAACACTCCAAATATTAACTCTGATTTTTCAAATCATGTCTGCATATTGTACACAACAAAGCAGAGTAAGTTTCTAATTTGTATTCAGCTGGAAAAATGTTCTATAAATCAGAAGAGAAGTTTTCTCTCCCCCTTTGGTGAAGTACAAGAGAATTCTGCTTAAATGAAGCATGCAATTTTAATCAATTGTACCCTAAGAAAAGAAGACAAACAGCTGCTGCTGGTTAATTGGTGAATGTCTCCACCAATGGACTAATCATTTATTCACTGCCTTATATTCTGAAAGTAAAGGTGTTAGCACCATGCAATAGGATTGCTGCACATTTGTGACTGAGCAGCTCAGATAATACATGGAGAATTTATTTCAGAAGATAAATATGTGGCCTTCCCCTTTCCCAGATCCATTGTTTTCATCTAATCATCACATTTCCTGTGAAAGGTCAGATCTTCGTGTGAATCTCTCTAGATAAAAGATTCTTGCTAAAAATTATACTAAACGGTGAAGATTTCCCTTCTCTGAATAAGGTTTCTGGGGTAGAACCAGACTCCTGTGTCCAGCCTTTGGCCCAGATCAGAAACAGCTACAGGTCACTCCAGGCCTTCTTCAGTTGAGTTTTGAAGGTTTCCAAGGCTGGAGATCCCACAGCTTCCCTGTGCTCCACTTCCAGTGTTTTTTTGTGAAATAAATCAGAATTCCCCAACATGCAAGGTCATTACCATCCGTCCTTTCGTTGTGCACTTGGGGGAAGAGTCTCTTCATCATCTCTTCCCTTCCTCCTCTCCACAGCTCTTCATTTAGTTGTATTTATTTTCCACAGCCTCTCTGTAAATTTAATTCAGGATTCTACTTTTGGATTGTGATTTTGTCCTTCTCCCTCTTCCCTGCTGCTCATTTGCAGGTTTGCAAACTTTTCCAGGGAAATATCACAGTGACATATAAAACTTAATTCAACTTGACAGAAGTTTGAGTGTTTTATTCTTCTTTCCTTCCTTCCTTTTCTCTCTGGTCTTGTTCCCTTCTGCATCCCCTTTTCTTTTTATCCTCCTTGCAACTCATTTTTGCAGCCACTGTGCTCAGTTGTTCTGTTCTTGCCTTATATTTTGCCCTTGCCTCCAGGTTTGTTCTTTGGATTTTGGTTTTGCAACTTGTTTCTTTGACCCTTCCTTGTCCTTATTTCCTCTCTCCATGGTCCTGGGACTGTTCCAGTCTTGGGGATTTACCTGAAAAAACCTTTGCTTTGGGTTACCTGGCTGATAAACACAAAGAACTATAAAAATGCAAAATCCAAACATTACCTCTGGGTGTTTTTTGTTTTTTTAGTAAAAATAAGTAAAAATTAATTGACAACTAAAAGGAATCGAACACTTCATTTGATCTTGTTTTGTTTCCTTTAAAAGGTATTTTTAAGGCAGACTCTGAAGCCATTTCTAACCTCTGAAGAAGGCAATATCTGAAATATTTTGTTATAATAATGATATCAGATCTTATCATAGCTTTGAATCATCTATCACATGAAACACACCTATCTGAGGGTCGGGGTAGAGGTTCTGTTTCTGGAGTAAGGAAAGTGGAAATGAAATGATAGCAGAGAACTGTATTATGAAAGGTGAAGATTAATCATCTGCAGGAATAATAATGCTGTGGAACTAAAATGAATGTATTCGACTATTTTTTTAAAAAAAATGCTTTGTGCTTTCCTTTCTATAGGAGAAGCAATAAATGGAGAATATTAATACAGAGGCATTTTTTGACATTCTTCAAGGAGGGTAAGAAAATGTTCTGGGCTAAAAGAATAGATTTAGAAGTGTTAAATAGCGTTATTATGTTATTTAAATGCTTTAATAATGGTGTTACACAATGTTCTATAAATGTTATTTACATTATAATTGCTATTATAATGTTAAAATACCATAAATGAGATGCTATTGTACTTCCAAAAGTCAATTATCAGTGTATCTTCTATTACATCAGGCTTAGCTGTTGTGTTTTCAAATTTTATCCAAAATTTACTCTGCAACAATCCATATCAAAGCAAAAAGGGACAGAATGGAAGTGGAAATGACAGGTATAGTGAGAATCTATTTTGTTTATGATAAAGAGAGATTATATCACATGCAAACATTGCTGTATATAGAGTCATATGAATATATTAAAATATATAAAGTGCTTTTTATGGCATTGCTTTTTCATACCAGGAGATTATCATCTAGTTTAGAACAGAGTTAAAAAATATCTTGTTCGTTTTTGTTTTGGGTTGTCTGATATTTTCCAGATTTTGCTACAGGTGTTGGATGGTGAAAACAATTCAGGGCAATAACCTGCTTTAGCCTTGGCTCTGAGAACCAAACATCACAGGGCAGAAGTGATGACTTGTAGGTGGGATCTAAAGAGAGGAAACTTCTGCTGTGTTTGTTCCTGATGAATTACTGAAGGTCTGTAAGGACTTGGCTCTAACCAAGTGATTTTTTTTTTTACTCTTCACTAATCCACATGTGTATTCATAGATTTGCAGAGAAAGAAATCAAACAGAATATTATCTTTATTTAAAACTGGCTGAACTCTAGCAGACTTCCCCATAACACAGGAGCAGTGCCAGGTAAGCAGCAGGCACCTTTCCCGTGTCAGACCTGGCCCCTTCATGTACATTTTGTGAAGAAAACCCCTTTCTCTGTCCTCAAAAGCAAAGACTCGCTGCACATCACTGTGTGTCCTGCTGATTATCTTCCCTTGTAGCCTGGAAGGAGAATTGTGCGATTTTCACTGCAAATCCAGCGTGTAGTCAAATGGCAGGTTCTGTTTGTTGTAGGTCAGTTTTTAAGTCCCTTTTGCTGAAGGATTAAAAAGCTGCAGTTCAGTAGCTCAGGCAGGTGAGTTGAGTGTGCTGGGTGTGCAGAAACACTGGTTAAAAGCATAATGCTGAGGGAGCAGGGTGGTGGCTCTGAATTAAATGAATCTGCATTAGGCATTGCTTTTCCTTTACAGAATTTAAGGATTTTTCTGCAGATCATCTAAATAATGTCACTTTAGGCCTCGGGTTCTGTAGTGGGTAATTAAGTCTTTAATTTCCAGGCTGTTACCACAGCCACCTCCATCCTATGGGTTAAAGGGGCTCAGCCAGGGCAGCCCAGAAATTACAGAACCTCAGCACAAAGGCTTCTTTTGAGATTCAGCAGATGTTCCTTCCTTAAATTGTAAATCCACAGAAATCCTCGTGTGCTGATTGCCATATTGTTTGACACCCATTCAGCCCTGAGGGCTGGCAATCACTGAGCTGACGAGGCTACAAAACTGTTGTAGGCCTCCAGCAACCCTGAACACCTGTATTCTGATTTTTAACTGCCTTGGCTTCTTCTCCCCTGGGCTCTGGTCATCCTCAGGAGCTCCCTCTCCCAACTCTAGCTTGATGTTTTAATATTTTAATTGTCATGTTTGGTGGGGCAGCCACACAATTTTAGTAGCATTTTCCTTTGGACCATCCGTGTGTCTGCCAACTGCCTTCTGCTGATTTTCCCAATATTTTGGTAACTGGTGCTGGTTTTACTGGGCAGCTTTATGCCTCGTGTGCAGTCCTGCTGTCCTGCATGGGAATTTGATAAATTGTGCAGGAGGGGATGGTGTTTCTTGGTTTCTTTCATGAGTTGTCCATCGTTCTTGGACTGCTGAATGTATTTCAAGAAATTGTGGGATCACTCTTGTAAACATTTTCTTACACACAGTCCCCAGGTTCGTGAGATTTCTTCTGCACTCCTTTGAAGAAGTGGATATTACGATTTAATATCTTTGCTTGAAAGAAGCCTGATTTATGTCATGTTTTCATCTCTGTCAAAGTGTAAATTTGCAACCAAGAAACCAGGGTTTGAAACCTTGCTTTCAGCTTAAGCTGCTTCATTTACATTTTTACTACACATTTAGTAAATGTATTGATGTGGTATCAGATTATTGTATCAGTGACTAGGTAAGCCAGTATAATATTGTGGTTTGGATCACGTTATACTTTGCTATATCCAAGACAACAAGCCTTTAATGGGAGTTTAACCCTGGTGTTGTTGACACAGTTCCATGGTGGTTGGTCTGCTTGCTGGTGGGATAAACACATCCCGGTACTTGGGAAAGCGCTGTGATAAATATAAATGATTTCTCACTTAGAAGCAAAAAAACCTCAAACTATAAAACTTCATTTATTTGTAGCTGGAACTTGGTTTCGATGTGATTGACACAGGAATGTTTTTTGGCCAAGCACTTCATTGAAGACTCATTAATTGTGAGATTCTTACGGTTTTGTTAATTGTAACCTCAGAGAGATAAATGCAGATAATTAATCACCTCTCAGAGTTGGGTCTGATGCAAAGAACTGAAAAAAAGAGAACTGTCTCAGTGCAAATAGGTTTTCTACACCAGCACAGTGACTTTTTGGGAATAGCTATCCAGCTAACAGGACAAAATCCTCGTTGCACTGAGAGCTGTATGTGCTAAATTTTTGAAAGGCATAAAAGAATATGGTTGGTTGGAATAGCAGAGGGGTCCACTTGATGCCCTGGAAGATCTCTGTAAGTCCTGTATTGATAAATTTTGGGTTACTAGTGGATGTCCCTGCCTGTGACAGGGGGGTTGGAACTGATGATTTTTAAGGTCCTTCCCAGTCCAAACCATTCTGTGATTCTATGATGTATATGTATTTAATTACTATATCCAAACTTGTAGCATTACATGAGAGGTGCTGTGAAGCCCTGCTAAGGGACAGGAGAGTCATCACTAGTGGCAGAGGATGTCAACTGAAAATTGTCTGATATTTTAATAATTTAAGAAAATAAGTAAAAGAATAATGTCAACCTATTTCTTTAGCTGGAGTGCTAAAATATTACAGGGTTCTTTCCCAGTATTTTATTAATTTATTACCAAATTCTTGTGCCTATTTTCGTTTCCCATTGTGGTTAAGGCTTTGAGAACCAGAGGGACTTTAAACTAAAGGAACAAGTGGATCACCCAGGAACTGCTGACATGGATGGGGCACCTGGAACACAGCATCCAGTAAAAAGAGGAAGAGAATGCAAGACACACACTTTAATCCAGTGCTTTAAACTTTGGTCTGCCTAATCCTATAATTGCTGGAAGTCCACTGAGAACAGGCATGAGCTCAAGCAGGAGAGGTTTTTGGCTGGGTGTGAAAAAAAGCCCCCCACCATGGGGATGGCCAGACAGGGAGCACAAAGAGCTGGTGCCTCCTCTTCATCCCTGTCTGAACTGGGCAAATCCCTGAGCAACCCGGGCTGGCTCTGAGCCTGCCTTGAGCAGGACTCAGACTAGAGCCCTTCCCAGGTCTCTTCCAGCTTTTATGACCCTGTGATTAAAGCAGCTGTAGACATTCAGTGGAGAAAAGGTGCAGAGATGAAGATCTTAACATTTCTGCCGGAGATAATGGTTAACTGGAGACATTAAACAGCTGCTGGAAGCTGTTCCAGGCACACACTTGGCAGTGTTAAAGCACTTGAAGAACTCTCAGAAAGACCCATCTGCTGGTTTTGTTTTATTACTTAGTGCCACTGGCCTTCAGCAATAGGTGACAAATGTCAGGAGAATAAAATCATCTTAAATACCTTTGCATTTTAAGTATGAGAAGTCTGTTTTAAGAATTTACCCAAGGAGAAAAAACCCTGTTTGCAGAGCCACACTTCTTCTCTTTTGGAATAGAGACAGAAGCCCTGGTCTTTTAGATTTGAATAATTTCCAGCTGATGTCTGGAAATATAAAGATCAGATCGTTGTACCAGAGTGGGAATTGAGAATTCAGTAGGAAGAAGAACAGTATTTGGTGTAAAAGCTGGGTGTTGTAATGATGTCCCTTTTCTGAACTAATGGATAGTAAAGGCACTAGCAGAGCTGAAACTTCGGTGTGGATTCCTCTGTGCTTGTCTGACTCTTCCCCTCCTCTAAAGTCAGACAACCCTTCATGGGGTTTCAGAAAGCTCTCAGAAGTGCATCAAGCTTTAAAACTATATTTATGGTGTTATTCCTTGTCTTCACAAGGTCAGGTGTTTTACCTGTTTTACCACTGGGACATTTTTACTCTTATTTATCAGATTTTACAGAGTATTGAACACATTTTTTTTAAACACTGATAATGATGTCCTGGTTTTGTAACAGGTTAATTTCCTTTTCTCCTGCATTTTTAATAATGAAGTTAACTACTTTTGCTGGTCACCTGGGGGTGATTATGTATCTGAGACCACCGGGTGCTTCCTGGGAAGGCAGAGATCTGGGAGGTCACTCCACTTTTCACTGGGCTGCAGGCAGAGGACGTGGTCCTGGTTTTGGGTGTATGATTTCTGGGGCTGTAATGGAGGTGTCTCACCTCTACATTTTGCAGCAAAGGCAGCATCGTTTCAAATGTGAAGAGGTTAATTTTTATGCTCATTTTAGTCCTTCACTGAATCCTTTGGGCAAAGGAGTTCTGCTGCTTAATGGAGAGCTATTTGCATGAAAGGATGATGGCAATGGATGGGTTCAGAAAAGTGAAGAATTGTGTAAATGACTGAAAAATGGAGGAGTGGATAAAACCCTATTAATATCATGGCAATAAATAGAATAACCTCTAAGTCTTTAGGCCAGGCCATTGTAGTGGTTTTGTAATTAGATCTATTCTCTTCAGCCTTATTTAATTAATGGGAAAATAACAGCTCCTTAATAGAGAACAGGATGTAAGAAAATGTTCTCATGAGTATTTCATAGAGGATATAACAGGGAGCCTTCTTTGCTTATAATGTACATTTTTAGTTCTAATCAAAGTAAAATATTTAGTTTTATTTGCAGGTTTCCATGACACAGGAGATAGAATTGCTTGGTTTTGGTTTCGCAACATAGAGAGACACAAACGTGTGTTAGCAAACAAAATTGGGCATGTTTAGTAATGGCTCAGTAAATATTAGCAAATAGATGGTATAATTTAATCAACGTGGTTGCAGTTGATAAGGTGCTGAGAAGCTCTGATGGAGATCAAGGCTAAATGAGGAGCTGAAGATTCAGAGATAAGAATTGATGGATATAATGTTACTCTAATTGAGAATGGGGGAGAACCTAAAGCACTGAGAAATGAAATTGATGACCTGTAAAACAAGCTTAGTTTTAAAAAAAATAAATCAGGTTGATAGAGGTTCCTGCAGGAGTGAGGCAGAGGGGCCAGGGCTGGGCATGTCATGGATAAGCTGAAGTTTTCCTGATGTTTTTCTTGAAGATGATCAGGATGAATATAATAATCATGCAGTGTCACTTAAAACTTGTATATTGTGAGATAGAATTTAGTCCTGTATTTCTTTTATGGAACTGATGGTGTTTTTATCTCTTTCCTTACGGATTCTCTCTCTTCCCAGCACTGACTGGTTTGGAAGCTGTGAGTTGTGATGAAATTCTCTGTCCCTCTGCTCCCAACATTAACTAAGCATGTGGTGTCTTGGTTCTGGCAGCTCTCTGGGGTGAGGGAGAAATACTGCTTGGCTGCCTTTGGAAGGGGGAAGGAGGATGTAAACGATGGAATTTGGTGTGTGGAGCAGTGACAGCTCTGGGGAGGATGGAGCAGAGCACCCTCATTATTTACTGGGTAGTCCTGTCCCAGCCATGAACAGGCACCAGAGTTTGTGTCTTAGCATCTTTAATGCTGCTGGATACTTGTTTCTCTAGGAATTTCATGGCTAAGGTGCTCACAATTATACAATTTTTATTACTTAATGCTTGTGAATTGCTGTACAGTACAACATGCTGCCCATGCTCGTGCTTTGAGACTTTTAGAGGAAAAGGAAGGAAAAGCTCTTCACTGGAGACTGCAGTTCTCTGGGAGGCATTGCCTCTGGACATGTTCTGCCAGGGGGGAACATGTCCTGAGAGGCGAAGTTTGGAAAAATTCCAGTTCAGGAGTCACTGCTGAGAGACATTTCTCTGGACTTTTTTCATGCTGTTTCCAGAATGTAAAGGGCAGTGATGTTTTTTGTTCCTCAAAAGATGAGAGACTTTGAAGAGAAATGGCATAATGCAGGATAGAGCCTCTCCAAGAACTGGGAAATAACCTTTCTTCTTTAAACTCTTCCCCATTTTCTTGTTGTACTGAGGCTCTCCTAGGGCTGCTGTTGGAGGTGAATATCAAGGGGGAAACTACCAAATTCCACACAATCTCTTACAACCATAATTTTTTTATTATTTTTTGGCAACATCAGTAGTACTTGGAATGGGCACATTCTGTAAACAAGGCATGGAAGTTGTTTGGTATCTGATGAGATGAGCTCTGTTCACCATGAATAAAATTGCCAGATTATTTTTGTACCTATATTTAAAGCATTCTGGGACTCTAGTGACTATACAGGCACTTAAGATAGAGATTTTTATGACTTTAATTTCCATTCTGGGTCATAGATTTCTATACAAAGTTGTGCCTAATTTTTTGGTGTGAAGAGCTTGTAGCCCTACCCATTAAAATGGAATCAGATGATGAGTATTTTTACTTGGATGAGTTTCTAATGGCACTAACTGGGCCCTCCAGGGGACCTTACCCCCACAAAAAACAATTAAAGCATCTGTGATTAGAATTTGGTGCTGGGAGAAGAATTGGCTTTGCAATAGTTATTTTTAGGGAATTGCCATTATTGGTTGAAGAGATAAAATGAGGAGAGAATAAAGTTAAGTTGAAGTTTCAGCAGTAACCAGGGCTCTTGTTGGAAAAAGCAGGATTTGAGACAGCCTTCAGGAACCTCAGAACATTCCAGGTGGAGGGAATGTAAATGTCAGGTGCAGCTTCACAGAATGAAGAAACAAGGTCTCAGGGCATTTCAATGGTGGAGAAAAGTCAAAGCTGTAGGAGAACAGAAATTTGAACTGGGAGTAAGAGTGTAATTCATATCATCTGATCAAGCCATTTAAATATTTTCCCTGTTATTATTGCAGTGCTTCTGAACATTTGTACTGGACATCTGAGGTTGCAAAGCTTCATGGCAGAAATGAGACACAAAGTGGGGGAGGAAATACAGCAAAAAAAGCAGAAGAGATTCCTTGGAGAGGTTTTTAAACATCCTCCTCTGTAAACACCTTCAGGTTTGGGATTGGCTTGAATGACTGAAAAAAAAAAATAATAGTCTGGCAAGAGAATTGTGTCCCAGAAAAATTTGTGCTGCTCTACTCTGGAGTTGAAAGCTGACACTGGGAATTACTGAACTAGTAAATCTGGAATTTGGCTTTATACTCTGGCCTGGCACAGTAAATGAGCTGCACCCACAGAGTGCTTTGTGGGACCTGGGGCTCTCTTTGCCTGCAGAAATACCAAGTGTGCCCCTCTGAGCCAGGCACTGGGGTCTGCACATGGAGAAACAAGGATAATGCTCAAAAGACAGGCCTGGCTGGAATAAGAAGGGAAAAAGAAGCTCATTCATCTAGAGGATTTAGATAAAATTGGCCAGGGGAGCTGTAAGTCTGTCAAAAGGACATGGGAGCACCAAGGAGATTCAACCAAACGAAGGAATGAATGGTAGAAAAAGACCTTGGAATGATGAAGAGGGAATATGTGAAGAAAGGGTTTGTTGGATGTGGAAGGGCCAGGGTTTTGTACACTTTTCTTGAAGAGACATGAACAGTAAAATGTGAATGTGCTTGTTTTGGAGCTGCTGAGGGGCATGGGGAAGGACACCCAGCTTGACTTTGGAAATTCAAGCTTCAGAAGGTTAAAAACATGTAAATCATATTAGAGCAATTGTCCTGGACTTTATGTCTTATTGAGAGCTGCAGAATATTGGAATTTTATGTGATCTTGCTGTTGTAGTAAATCCAGAGGATTTTCTTTCTTTGGAGTTGTGATCTCTGTTTAATTTAGGTTGGCAATTTAAGGTAACCAATTGAAGGTAACTGGAAAGGAAGGAATAGTCCAAAATGATTCCAAAGCACATTTTCAGGGAAAAGAGTTGTAAGCACTGAATGTATCCCTTGAGTGGATGTATTTCTCATACATTCCTAATGCACTTCAAAGTTATGCTGGTGACAAACAAGGTGTTTGATTGATTTTCACAGCAGTTCCTGACCTATGATTTTATATAAATATGTGTGTCTTGTGCAAACTACCCAAGTGTTCTCTCAAACCATCTATTTGTTGCTGTTTCCACATTATTAGGCTTTACTTAGCGCCAAAATCAAATTAGTGGTTTCTGTACCAGCCTAATGATTGTGTTGCATCCTCATGTGGGCTCTGAGGAGCAACAGGGGTATTAAGGCACTTTAGTGCTTTATGCTTTGTTAAAACCTTAGTTGATAGTTTAATTCCAGTCAGCAGCACCCTGGATTAGATTGGTGTAGAGAGATTATACCTTTCAAATGGAATTTAGGGCTATTTTTTCAGGATGTGCTCCTGGGGCTCCAGGAGAAGGTACCCAGGTGTAACATCCAGCTGGAGAGATTGTTTGCTCAGGTATTGATATGATTTGATTTCTGATGTTGATGATTCTGTAAGGTTTGGGATATTATGGCTCTCCTTTAAGACTGTGATCAGGATTGGGGCTGTGCAGTTTGTGTTTTGGCACAAAGTGTGAGAAGTCATGGAGCTCCTCATCAAAATGAAAGGTGTCAGTGTTGCACAGTTCTGCACAACTTGCTCTGTAATATATATTTTAATGTAAATATTAAATATAGATAAAATATTCTCTAAATATTTTTAATATTTATTATTGTATATTGTATATTTAGCATATAATATTATTACTTTAATTTTCTATATTAATTACACAATGCATGTTATATATAGTATATCATTATATACTGCTTATGCAAATTTATAAATATTGTCTTATTACATCTAATACTTAATTAGTATGCTAATATTATTATTAATAATAGTAATAACACTATATACTCATTAATTAAATGCTAATCTATGCATATTTCCTGCTGTAGTGTGCAGACAGCCATCAAACACAAGATATTAACACAAGATGTGGTAACTTATAATTTTTGCACTCTGTTCCCAAAGTTTTAATCTCCTACTAAAAATGAGTTGATATAAAAATATAATTTGCAGGCACAGGTCTGAAAAGAACTTGGATCATTTATACCAGATTATTTTACTAAGCAATTAATTATTATTATTAGTATACTAATACTAGAATACTTTTTGTGTAGCTGCTGGAAAGTAGAGGAAAAACTGCTGATAAAAATCAGAAAACCAACGTTAAATGTAGATATCACTCCCTTTTTAATGTGAAAAAGAATATTCTTTCCTTTTGGCCTTTAAATATTATAAAGGACTCCTGGAAGGCTGGAAGTTTTCACAGGCAGATATGAATAATCTCTACACAGAGATTTCCTGGTTCTGGGGCTACTTTTTTTTCAATGTATTTCCTTCTCTATTTGTTCTGATTTTTGTTTGTTTGGAGCTTGGTCAATTTGCTGGAAGTCAAGAGGAAAAAAACCAAGAGAGAAAACTGCTCTTGCCCAGCTCTGGGTGCCTCAGGTAACTTTCCACCAAGAAAACAGAAATAGGTACATTTGATCTCTGTTTGATGCTGTAACTCACCTGTTTCCCTTCCATAATTCAGGTTTTTGAGTCCTGGGCATTAAATTCTGGAGCTGAGGCTCCTCCTCAGTGTGTTCTCCTGTATTTAGAGTGCATCTATGGGATTTACAGACACTGTTTTCCTATAACTAAACCAAACTCCTCTTGCAGGCAGAGTGAGATGTGAAATATTCAAATAAACAAACACACTCTTTGGCATTCCCCTGAGGATATTAGAAACTATCTTTAAGCTGCTGGAAATTAAATGCTGAATTATTTTTTATTCTCTACTGCTTCACTCTCTTCTTTAAGACCTCCTTTGCTTTCATGTCTGTCCCTTTGGTAAACAGAAAATTAGCATTTCTTACCCAACCTTGGTAATACTCATCTTTAAATTTTCCAAAGAGATGCTTCTTTACTTCAAATTATGAGCTGCATGTGCAGCAAATTTAGTTTCAGGTCTACAAGTGAAGAATATGTTCAAGCTGTTAAGCCATCTAATATTCTTACAGAAAATCAGGTTAAAATTGATGTAGCTTTGTAAATACATAGATATTAGGTTTTGTTTTTCAGAATTAAAAAGTATTTTACAACTGATATAAATGATCTGAGTCCTTTTCAGACCTCTGTCTGCAAATGGTGTTTTTATATTTTAGTAGGAGACATGTTGACAGCACTGGAAGAGAGAATTGGTGGGTAATTCCTAGGAACTGGTGAGGAATATTTGTATTTTAATACAAATTGTTTCATGTTACCACAGATAAGGTGTGCAACCACAGCTTGTGTTTGATGGTTTCTGCACATTACAGCAGGAAATGTGTGTAGATCAGCCTTGGATTTGGTTTTATTTTTTAGGCATTGTAACTCTTTATGGTTTGTAAAATGAAATGTTTCAGTGGTGCCAGGTTCTTGCTTTGCCTGGAAATGGCCACTGAACCTGGCATATCAAAATATAAAGTGGAAGGTGGTCCCTGCCCATAGCAAGGGGATTGGAACTGAGGGGTCTTTCAAGGTCTCTTCCATCCCAAACCAATCTGTGGTTCTATAGGTCACTTGAACAAGAAGAAAACCTCTAAATTTGTCACAGAAACACTTTACTGGGGAATATGCTACAATCACCCTGTGATATTACTTCTCTATCTGCCTTTTATGTCCAGGTGGCTTCAGCAAACAGAAAAAGGACTATATTTCCAGGCTGTGCTTTCATCTATTCCTTTTGTTTAGGCAACTTTTAAATCAGAAAATATAATCTCACCTTTCTTCTGCTTTGGGATACTGTCTGCAAGGAAAGCTCTTAACTCAGCTTTTTAAAGGAACAACCAAGATATTTCAAAGCTATGGAGCCCAGTTTTCTTTTAATTCTTCCTTCCGTGGTGCAGATTTCAAACTGCAGTTTAGGAGGAACCCTGGATGTGGAGGAAGGGGTAGGAAATGGGAAGACACAAGTCAGGAGGATGTGAGTGAGATCAGAAACTGGGAAACTGCTTCCTGAGAACTGGGTTTGGCAGGCAAAGACTTCAGGAAGGAAGTGGAGAAGTCAGTCAGGCTGTGATGGAGGTGCAAATCAGGATCCACAGGTCTGTTTGCAGCAATCCTCTGTGACACTGATCAGCAAATACATGCTTTGTCTTCTACCCACTGGTGCTTCTGGAAGCATATTATTGCTGCTGGTGATTACAAAAAAGGAACTCAGGTGGAGTCAGGAATGCCAGGCCAGGATGGGTGAGGGGCTTGGAGCAACCTGGGATAGTGGAAGGTGTCCCTGCCCATGGCAGGAGGGTGAAACTGGATGATCTTTAAGGTCTCTTCCAACCCAAACCATCCTGTCATTCAGTGCCATAAGGTATAAATTGTGTAGTTTGGATGTTTAAAAACAAGTTTTAGGTGTCTCTATACCAAGTAACATCAAGGTTGCAAAGTCAAGCATTAACCAATGCAAAATTAAAGATGCTTTTTTAAAAAAACCCCAACCAAACAACCAAACCAGTGCTTTCCTCCCAGTCAAGCATAATCTAATATATTTCATAACCAGGCCTTTAATTTCTCCCCAGAGGGTCGGTCACCCATAAATGATCTAATGTAAAGGTAGCAGGGTGTACACACTGCTTACATTTTCTACACTGCAAAGGGACTGCAGGTAACCAGTCCCCTGCTCTTGCAAATTTGCCAAAATCTGCAGGGCAGAGAAATGGGAGCTTTTTAAATTTGTTGGCATGTGGGACTGTAGCTAATGGGAGGCCATTCAGTGCCAGACACTTAAAATCTTGAAGCGACCTGTGTCGTGCACTTGCCCAAAGCGAGTTGTGGCCCGTGCACAGGCAGGTAAGAGACTCCTGCAGTGCTGAATTTCTGCTCTGTAATCCTTCCAACAAAGCTGCTCTGAGACTTTCTGCTTAATGGCACTCACTTCAGACTCTGGGTTTACTACACCCTCTCTGTGCTCAGCCTTTTGGTGCTTTCAGCTTGCAGGAGCCAGTGCAGCTAATGGCTTTTTTCCTCAATGGGATGCTTTTCCTGGATTAACTCTACTCCTTTCATTTAGCAAGTTTCAACTTTTCCAAGTCTGTTTAACAGAAGGAAAATATCCTGGAAATAGCTGCAGATAAAACCATCAGTGCCATGCCAATGAAAGGCACATAAAAAAGGCAATCTGTGGGATAGAACTTTTAATTTTTGCTATGTGTTCTTGAAGCAGTGAGGATGCACATACAGGAAGACGCCCTTCTCTCTTTGCATGTTGCATTGGATGTTGAGGGAACTTTGGCAGAGTTGGACATTTGGGTGATTAACCATTTAGGTAATTACATAGGCTAAACCCTAAATATAATTAGTAAGGTATTGATTGAGAGGTAAAACTTGAGAATGAGCAGATTGGATGTGGTTTTAGCAGGTTGTGGTTGCTGGGGGCAACTTCAAGTGGAAGATTCTATTGGAAGTGTACAAGTAACTTAAAACCAGCTGCATTGACAAAAAAACCCCAAACAAACAACTTCTAATTCCTTCTCACAGGGAAGAACTTTTTCCTAGTACCCAACTTAAACCTCCCATGGTCCAACTTGAGGCTCTTTCCTCTTGTCCTGTCACTTGTTTCCTGGGAGAAGAGACCAACCCAACCTGGCTCCACCCTCCTTCAGGTTTTTAATTTCGAAGTATCATGTGACAAGGGCACATGTCTGTAATTTATGGGGCATCTTTAACCTGGGGCAAGGTGTCCTGTCTTTATCTGGAGGGATGGTCTCTGTACCCAATGAGTTTTAGCATTGCTGAGTTTAAAAACCGATGCTTTGCAGAATGTTTGTAAAAGGTAATTAATTTGTTTACTGTCACATGGTAATTGCTAGTTAAATTCAAAAAGATTATTGTTTGATTGGAAGTTAAAAAAATATTGCCTACTCAAATGATCAGAAGAAATCAGAATTGAAATTAAAAGCTCTGTATCTCTTTCTTCTCTGAGCTTTTGAAAAGGCTTTTAAAATATTCCATGCAATTAAAAAAAATAAAAATCTTGCTACTCTGATAATTGCTAGCTTTTAAAAACAATCTAGGAATACTAAACCCAAGTGATTTGATGGGGAGAAAGATGGTAAATATGCAATTTTCTTTTTGTTTACTGCAGATTTATTCATTTTCTTTGCTGTTTTGGACTTCCTGTTCTATTGATTAGCATTATGGCAGCATTGCCTCACAGTGCTTTAGGGACAGCACATTCTGTTCTTGCCTTGCCTCTGGAAAGGGAGCCTGGCTGTCCCACTTCCCAGAGTAGGAGGCTGAAATACGTGTGTGGAAGAAAGGAAAAATCAGCAGAAAAGAAATAGACTGAGCACTAAAATGCTGAGGATTTAAAGGTTGATGTGTCTTAATTGTTAGAGGTGAGTTAGAAGTTAAAGTCTGCTGAGTGTGGAGGTAGAGGAATTTATTCTGACAGGATGAAGGGCTGTGCTGACACAGACACTGAAGGTCCACACACTGAGTAGCACACAATGAATTTCATGTGTTAACCCATCCATCAGTGGGATTTTCCATGTCATCTTCATGTCTAATCACAAAGACAATAATCTGGTGTAAAAATCATCACCTACTCCTATTATTACTCACAAAATTGCCCAAGGAAAAAGAAGTGTTTGGTGGCTTGTCTGGTGCTGGCCCACCTGTGTTGTGTGTCATTCATTGTCCCCTCCACCTCAAGCTACACATCTTATTCTACTTGTAATGTTTTACATCTCAATATGTATAAATATATTTGCATATTGCTGATTGGAAGGATTCCAGATTATCTGACTATTCCATAGCACCTACTGTCTGTTTTGCTATGAAATAAACCAGCCATTAATTAGTAGGCCAGTACCCACCTTTTATTGGTGTCAATAATGATCCTCATTTTTACAGGAACTCTGGGGTTTTTTACCTTTGTTCCAGATAGGGAATTATGATTTTTTTTTTCCTCAAACAGCTGGAAATCTCTAAATTTTAGTTATTAGCTAATAACTTTGGTAGATAACATGTTCTTGTAGTCATACACTTCTAAGTGCAAGATGAAATGAAATTCAGGTGTTAGAACTTCTGATGCAGATAATACAAACTTTTAGTCATTTAATTTTGCCTTCTTCTCTCACTACTGACCATTTCATCTCCTGGTTTTCAGCAGGTGGCAGAAGCTTTTTGACACAGCACCATGACTTGTCCTTCTGAAAATTCAACTCAGCAAACTGAGATCGTGTGGCTGCTTCAAGTCCAGGTGCTCCCCTCACTCCCCCACTTGAGATATAAAGAAGGAATGGATGTTTTAAATATAAAAATATGTAAAGCACATAAAAAGCAGCCTTTTGGGTTCAGCTGCATCTCTGATGCTGGGATGTTTGCATCCTACTGTTGTGGTGATTTTCTTGTCCATAAAGTCCTGTTGTTGCTCTTAAAGTTGCTTTAAAAATTGAAATACTTTTGTACAGCCTTTCTTTTGTTATTCAGCAACAAACTAAACTTGGGTTTATTGTGGCTTGTTTAATTTATCAGTAAACACGAGAATTAAATAACTGGGAAAATGAAATACAATTAGAGTTACTGAATCAGATGCGAGTTTCTATCAATGCTTTTATTTTTGCTTAAAGAAACAAAAACTACAAGCAATGAGGAAACCAAGGTTAATAGTTCCTTCTCCCTCTATTTCAACTGATATTTGAAAATTGTTGTTATTACAGCATAGGTGAAACAACTGTGCTCAGCAGTGCTATGAGAAGGTACAGAGGAGATCAGATTTAATGCAACCACATAGCAGAGATGAATTATTTCTTCCATGTCTTAGGGTAACCAAAATACACATTTTGATTGGAAAATTAAGAAACCCAGAGCAACACTGTAGAAGTTAAATACAAAACAGTAGTAAATATGCAAAATACAGTTGATAAGCAGAGCGGTGAGGCAAAAGAAATAAGTATAATAGTTGAGTCTTAAATTGTAAATCTTTGTAATGCTTGGCTTCCCCCTCATCCCTGCCTGTAATGTACTGTCAGTCTAATCAGGACAGTGATGCACCAGAGTGAGAGGGTTGAATTTAATTACCAAAGCATCAAAAAGGAGATGAAAATGGGAGGCCTGGTATCTGCATCAATATGTACTAACCATGTGGTGTTTGAGGAAAATGAGGTTAAAAAAATACAGTTTTCTGCTATACAGTACTTCTTCAGCAAGAGAATTTGTCCCAAGTGAATAAATCCTCTTTTAGCACAGATTTCTTGATGATTTCAAACAGTAACATGAAAACTGAAATTACAGTACAGAGTGAACCTTTGGTTAAATACATGTTCCAGGTCTGTGTGCAGATATTGGGCACTTCACCATGTTTCAGGAGAGATTTTTTTTTCTTTTTACCCTGACATATTTATTCAAAAGTTTGTTCTGACCCATTGAGCTGGAGTTGTTTACACATTTGATTATCTGTGAGTATCAGCACTCCTTGAAGAATACATCAAACCTAAAAAACCTACATAGGACCAATAGAGCAGAATTATTCAAGTTCAGTGAAATATTACAAAAAAAAAGCTTCCTTTTTAGGAAAACTCAGCTATGGTAAAAATATCTACTACAGTGCACTGCACTGTAATAAATATTCAACATAAATTAATAATTTACAAGTACCTGAGCAAGTATACAGAGCACCATAGCACAGCAACAGCACCAAAGGCAGTAGCTCAGAATTCTTAAAAATAATGCTGTTTTAAACATTAAAAATTCTAAGTATTGTCATAGAAATGAACTCCAGCTGGAGTTGAAAGATAGTGCAAACTTCTGTCTTCACTTTTTCAAATAAAGGTGTCAGGTTTTCTAGTCATTTCACATCCACAGTGTTGCTGGCCCTGGATACCTGTGGTGGATGTTTGGGAGCAGGTCTGTTGGAAAGAAAGAAAATAGCAAAGTGTTACTCAAACTCTTATTTCTTTGGGTGCTCATCAATTTTGTACCTGTTCAAAAATGCTACTCAATGATGCAGAATACCAGTTGGTTTCCAAAAGTTGCAGTAGTCACCTTAAATTGTTATTACTTTCAGAATATCTTATGGGAATGACAGACAGGAGTTTATAATCAAAGTTCCTTCTTGCATTATTTTTACTAGGAATATTAGGAAACAATATTGATTCTATTTTTAATGTTTCTGAGGAGTTAAGTGCCTCGCTAGAAGAATTCCTGCAGCATAAAACACCACTTTTATCTTCCTTGGAGTTTATTTTATTCACAGGAAAGTGAAGACTCCACTTTATTTTTTTCAGGCGTACAAGTTGTGTGCTTTTTGAGTGGTTTTTCAGGTGATTTCATTATTTTCAAATGATATAAATTGGAAATGTGTGAAGAGGAAATTGCTTCTATTGGTGATTAACCTTAAACAACGCTCACTTCTCAGCCAAATTCTGCAGGGGGCCTGAGGAGGACATTTTATTGCAAGATATTGTATTTATTGGCCAGTTTTTGTAGATATACAGTCAGGTGCTTGCTGTCAAACCCTCACAGGTGTTATAAAATCTCATATTTATGGAAGTCAGAGCAACTGTGCTGCTGCACTCCCAGTGAGAGCAACATGCTTTTGTACAAGCAAATAGAAAATGATTGTGTAGCTCTGAGCAGTAATTACTCGAGTCATTTTAGACATGGCATTGGAAGTGCTATAAATCAAGGTATTTGGATGAGGAGAACTGACCTCACAGGAGTAACATGAGGCAGAGCCTTTGTGTGTCCAGGGACTGCTGCCCGTGCTCTGGTCAGGGGATCTGCTGGGAGAGGCTTCCGAGGAGGGCTGGGCTTGGGGGGCTCCTGTCACAACACACAAAGTCAGGTTAGTCTTTAGAATGGACATAAAATCCCTTAACACAGCAACCACTGAGATAAAGTCATGGAACCACGGAATCACAGACTGGTTGGGGTTGGAAGGGACCTTGAAGATCATCTTGTTCCACCCTCTGCCCTGGGCAGGGACATCTCTCACTATCCCAGGTGGCTCCAACCTGGTCTTGGACACTTCCAGGGATGGGGCAGCCACAGCTTCTCTGGGTGACCTGTGCCAGGGCCTGCCCACCCTCACAGGGATGATTTTTAATGATTTTGTTTCTTTTGATTCTTTAGAAAAATGCTGGGTGCATCTCTATCGTAGTCAATTAATGCAAACAACAAAGATTGATTATATAACTTCATAAAAGTACTTCTACAGAAAGATGGAAATGCAAGAAATCCCTTTAAAATGGAAACTCAGATGACCACAAAACCAAACTGCTCCAGTCTGGTTTGGATTGGGAGCATCTGTGGAATTTTTTTTTTTAGAGATGCTGCTGTTCTTTCATTCTGTGGAATTAAAGGCTTCATTAATAAAGAACAGAAGTCATCTGCTGTCAAATGGCTCTTCTGGGTGGTCCTGGAAGCCCTGCAAACATGGTAACAAGTCTATTTGTGGTCTTCATTATGAAGAGCTGGGACACATTAAGGGTCTTGCTCAGGGCACACAAAATTCTCCAATACATCCCAAAACTCCCTTCAGATCCTTCTACTATTTGAGCTGCAGAGCTGTGCTTTTTCCAAGGAGTTGTATTCTTTATTTTTAGTTTGTCATAACTATCATTAGTAAAATTAACCAAAAGGAAACAACAGAGCTTACAAGCATAATCTAGTTAAAGATCCTATGCAAGATGTAATCAAAACAAGAAATCAGAGCATGAATTGCTCACAAATAAAGTACTTTTCATTATTTGTGTTGAGCATCTCTTTGTTTTGTTGCTTTTCATGGCAAATGTTTGCTCTTTCAAGAAGGAAATGCAGCTTCATTATCTGTAGACATTTTCATAAGGAAGAAAATACATGAGCTTAAGTAAACTTCATATGTACTAATTTCATATTTGCAACAAACCACATTTTAAAATTGCATGTAATGACCATCCTCTTTTTAAACTCTCTGCATAATTAGTACTTGAAACCAAAATGAAAGAAAAATCTTATTTTAACTTGTTACAGTCAAATCTAATATTCAGTATAGTTTGTATTGACTGTCACCCAGAGCTTCCACTATAAAACTTATCTTGCTCTAAGAAGTTTGTCTGGAAGCTCTGTCTTTGGGGGTAAAAGTAATTACTAATATTCTAGACCTAATCAGGCCTGGAAAAGAATGAAATAAGCAGCCTGCCTGTGAATGCTCCATGGAGCTTCAGCTCAGGGCTGTCCTGCTGACAGTCACAGAGTTTAGTTAAACACTAGCAAAGACAGTTCTTCAAAACATGATTATTGCCCATGATAACAGAGCTTGAACATTAAAACTATGAAGAGAAGAAATCTTGCCATCAGGATTTCTTAACCAAAGTTTGTGCACTAAGTTTCTTACACTATGAAATCTTCATGTGTTCTGAAGTGAAATACAGTGATTTGGAGCAAGTTAGATCCCAGCAGAAACTGGTACTTTTTAAATAACTGAATTAAGTAGTACCTATATATACTATCCCAAACTATTCTTAAGCTAATTTACTTCTTCCTAGCTTTGAAGGAGTAAAATTTTTAACTTCAGAAGGGAAGATTTTCTCCCCCTACAGTTCTCTCTGATATAAAAAGGGGCTCTTTCTGATAATGCTGAGATAATGGATATAATTTTGAAAGAAGCCATTCTTGTGTGTTCTCAAGTTTGCCTTGAGTTGATCCCCTGTTTGTCCTACTTCTGTTTCAGGCAGCAACTGAAAAATTGTACTATTCTGCTCGATGGAGTAACTGTCACGATTAATTTGAGCTGCCAAACTGAAAAGCTTTTTGGCAGTTTCAGATCTGTCAGTCTTTGCTAATGATAGGAGCAGAGATCTGGTGTTCTACCTTGCACTTGGTGTGGGATTTGGAGCATAAGGCACTTAGGAACATGAGCTGTAGGGGAGCACTGGGCTGCTGTGATGTGCAGTGAGGCTGGGGCAGCTACAGCTGCAGCATCACAATGAGAAATGGTTACTTTTTCTTGGAAAGCCTTTTCTCCATCTGTATTCTGCTTAAGAAATAGAAAAGCACTTGCACTTAAAATCTTAACTTTGCCCACTGGGAAAGATGCTGAATGTTAAAGAATGCAAGAACATGAACAATGGAACCACTGCAGCTAAAGACAAGCAACAAAACCAATGCTACTTCAGATTTCCTATAAAATTGATTTTAGAAAGAATTATATTCCACTGAAAAGGGAAATGACTAGAAAGATGGAAAAGGGGAGAAGAAAAAACTTAAATACTTTGAAAGGAAGCAATAAACTGGCCACACTTGTAAACATTGTCAAATCTGAGTGATTCAATATTCAGACTTAGATAAAATTAAGACTAGATACACTTTATTTGATGCCACAATTCATAAGCATCCTGCCATGGCAGATCAGAAGCACAGAATGGTTTGGATTTGGAGGGACCTTCAGGCTCATCTTGTTCCACCCCCTGCCATGGGCAGGGACACCTCCCACTGTCCCAGGTTGATCCAACCTGGCCTTGGGCACTTCCAGGGATGGGGCAGCCACAGCTTCTCTGGGAAACCTGTCTCATCCCTGTTTCTCTGTTATTTTTCCAAGCATTTCTCAGAGCACTGCACTTCAGCACTGTCTCACGGCCATATCCTCCCATCAATCACTGGGAAAGTGTCTCTGAGCAGCTCCCAGGGCTCCTCCAGGCCCAGTGTTCACAACATTCTCTCCATTTTAACCTTGTACCACATCCAGAACAGCACAATGTCTGCAAAGCAGAAATTGCTGGGTGCCTACTTCCTTTGCTTGGAGACAGTCACACTACAGATGAGACCAAAAGAGAGCAGCCAGTGACAAGAAAAGGGTTCTATTTAATATAGACAACTTCACAGACAACTTCATCTACCCTGACTATCACCTTGAGATGCATCTTATTCAACAAAGAAGAAAGGTTTACCATCTCTATTTAAACACTGCAATGAAAGGTATGTGTGCATGAAATAGTGTGGGCAATTACCAGCCTGCTTTGAAGATCTGTGTTCTGGGAAAACAGAATGCAGTTCATGCACCCCTTGGCAGAGCAGAAGCACATGAAGCTAATACACCTTTTGCTCTTGCACATCACATCTGCAAGTTGGCTCCCCAAACTCTATCACTGTATTTGGCACAGTATTTTGTACAGTTTCCCCTCTGGCTGGGCAGCTGCTGAGATGGGCCTGTGTTTGCCTCTAATATAGAGATTGTTTGTACTGTTGTGTCTCTTGAGTGGTGAAAAGAGAGTTCAGGGTCCTAAATTTTAGCATCACAATCCCAGTTGGCATAAAGCAATGTATCTACACTGCTATTTGTAACTCCTACAAAGTATAAAGGAAATACTGGGGGGAAAGGGCAGCACAAAAGGCGAGAAAACATCTCATTTCTCCTCAGCACATGCAGTAAATATTAAATAGAAGATAATCAGTGGTTACCTGGGAGAACCTCAGTGAAGGATTAGCTGGCAAGGGTCTTTCAGGCCCAGCTTGGTGGCCTGGCAGCTGGGGAAGGGGTGGCAGGACCCGCTGGGGTGTTTTCAGTTGTGGCAAATCGTGTGTCTTCACAGGGTCACTGATGTCGATGATCTGATATGGCAGAGGTCGTCTTGGGCCATCTCTCTATAAAAAAATATCCAAACAAAAGCTATAAAATTCCAAGAGTTGACACAGAATCATGGAATGGTTTGGGTTGGAAGGGACATCAATGACTACTTTTTGTTCCACCCTCTGCCATGGGCAGGGACACCTTCCACTAGACCAGATTGTTGCAAGCCCTGTCCAGCCTGGACTATTGCTACTTTAGAATCCATGTTATGCCCTTGCTTTTCTAGTCTGTTTGCATCTACCTTTAACACCTCTGCAAACAGAGAAACAATTAACAGCTCCCAGAGTCCTACTCAAGCACTAATCCTCCCCCATTCAGATGGTCTGGTGTCAGAACTGGCTCTGTCCTGGAAGCAAAACTATTTCTTTTCTGCACTTGCCATCTCCGCTTGTCTTAAGCCATAAATGAATTTTGAAGTCTAAATCTTCTCCAGTTTTATTGTTAGTTCTACATGATATTAACTTCATGCAATAATTGCATTGTATTAAATAACTTAAATGAGACATATAATATGGGGTTTCCCCCCTTTTTAAAAACTATTTAGGGACTCACTTTTTGTATGGTTGTGTTTTGTGGCTTTGTGATGAGATTTTTACTAATAGATGTGGTATGAACACGAGGAGTCTCAGATGAACAGGAAGGTCTTGCTGGACTCACAGACCTGCAATACAAATATTTATTAGTTGAGCACAATATTCTTATTTATATTTTTTTTAAACAGTAGCCTCTTTTCAGAATGAGATTTTGCAAAGACTTTCTGACTTGTTATAGTAAACAAAGAAAGTAAAAATTGTCTAGCGCTCCTGCAAGAATAAAAATAAATATTGATTTTTTGGAAACCAGTAGTCTGTTAAATTAGCTTCTGCAATCTGAGGAAATGCAGCTTTGTTACACCCAAGAGACTATTCTAATGAATCTAACATTTAAACAGTAATGACCTCAAATATGAAAGTTTCAGCTCACTCGACTGAGTTTAGATAAAAGGCCATGCAATGTAATGAAACTATTTCAAACAAATGAAAATAAAGGCAATACTTCCATCACTGCTTAATTTTTTATCCCAAAAGGAAAGAGGGACATATTCAAACCAATACCTACATTATTTACTGACTATCAATGAAATGAAACTAACCCAGGGAAAACACTGCTGTTAATCCTTGGTGAATATTTTTGTCAAGGCTGGTTCTCTCCAAAATATTCACATTGTTCGGTGGTGAATGTCAGGATGAGACTTGCCATGTTATTGTTTCCTTTCCCTAAGATCTAGCAAAGTATAATTAGGGAAAATGATCATACCTTAATTTCTCTATTGTTGTCTTCTTACTTGTAAACAACCATCTCATGAAAGTCTTTCTTTTCAGGTACATGATTGATCCAGCAAAGATAAGGCACAGGATGGTTATCAACACTACTATGGTCAAACTCTTGTTATCTGCAACAAAACACACAAAGTTCACTTCTTTCATGATCCATCTTTACTGCAATATGGTGGATATTGAGCAGGACAGCAGTGCCTGGCCTGGCTTTTTAACTGCAATGCAGGGGGAGTGAATGAACTGTGAATTAAAGATGACCAAACTCATTTTTTGTAGCCTGATGCTTGAATTATGGCCTGTTTTAAACTTATTTCTTTAACATTGGGGAAAAATCGTTGCAATTTTTCCAACCTAGTGATTCTGTAATATGACTTTGGAGGTCCCTCCCATCTATCCCTGGGATATCCAGGTGCAAATATGAACACCTCCAGGTACTCAGTGCCCCTCTGCACCTCTATTAAGGCCCTGTTTGGGTTGTGACCTGCAAAGAGGGCCTTAAGGTGTCATCCAGACACTCACAGGATGATGGACATGCAATGCCAACTGGAATTTTCTCCATGGGCTGCCTGCTGCCAGGGTTGGGGGGCACGGAGAGAAAAGGGTCAGAAATGCCAAGATCATGCTTTGGTAAAAAGTTTAAAATTTCACATATTCCATCCCTCAGACATAAGCAGTGGCTCAGCTCCTTTATAACCAGATTTAAAGGGTTTAATTGTGCTTTAACACCAGGCAAAGAGTCTGAAATTTGGACTGCTGGGGTCCAGCCCAGATGCTGTCAAGTCCAATCTGGAGGTGCAGGGAAGCCTTCGGCTCTCGGAGGGATGTTCTGCCCAGTGAGGGGCTGCAGCCTGCCAGACTTGCTCCAGTTTTGTGTGCTTTAAGCTGCTCTAAGTGTCTTGCTGGGACCTAAAAGAGGCACAATAGTGAGCTGAACCCTGACTGGATGACTTGCAGCTGTAAGAAAGACTTTTTTTAGGAAGAGGTGAGCAGCAGCTCTGATCATTATGGGGGTGTGATACAATCATGGCCCGGAGGAGAGGATGTTGGGATTCTGCAGGGCTGCTGACCTAAAAAATGCACACTCCCACAGTAGAGGAAACTTCTTTAATCCTTGCTCTGGTAAGCTCTCATCAGTGTCTGTATCTCATCCTGACTGATTCCCAGCCAGCTGGCTCCCATCCTGAGCTCACTGGGCTGCTGAACAGTCAGCACTGGCTGAGCAAAGATGTGGGGCCTGCTGGGGACCTCGTAGCACTGCAGAATTATAGAATCCTTAAGGTTGGAAAAGATCATCAGTTCCAATCATCTAATGATAAAAAAATAATCTCCAATAATAAGCACCTCACTAAGCTGAGAGTATGCAATTTAATTCCCTTCTCTACCTAACAATTAAATATTTAAGACTTCTTTGTAAGAAAAATACAGTGTCAAACACATTGGTTTGTTCTCAGTCAGTTGGGTAAAATCCAAGTAGCAACTACAGAAAATTCCTCTCGAAATTTCTGTATTTGTTTATTCACTGTATCATTGAATGTAGCACTGTCTTTAGAGGAAAATGGTGACACTACAGCATATTAGCTAATGTTTAAACAACTTGCTGTTAAATTGAAGTGTTGACTTCCAAAACACAAAATGCAAGAATTATCAAAGATGTCCTTTATTTGTCTTCTCCAGCACATTATAATATATTTTGTAGCCCCTTTGATACTTCACTTTCAGGTAAGCTGAAAAAGGGACTATAATACTGCAGAGAAAACTTTAAAATAAAACATTTAACACAAATAATGACACTTGTTCGGTGCCTGACCCCAGTTTCTTTGTTATCTTTGAAAAAAAAATCTTTCAGCAGTGAAATCATAATGTGAAGCTTTGTCATGGAAATGACCACGATGCCATAAATCCAATATTACAACTCACTGCAGCATCTGGCACGTAGAGAAAAGAATCCATTTTGGTTTAGCACAGTATTACTCTGATGAAAACAGAGATTATTTTCCACTAAGATTCAGTTTCTATATGTATATGTGAGTAGATTTCTTGTCCTCAGATATAAATCAGAAGCATCTCTATGGAAGTCACCAAAGTTACAGCACTCTGGGGGAAAATTGGCATGTGATTATCAAATTCCATAAAATTAACAATGTGTGGAAAGAATTCTTTCTGAGGTTGGCCAAAGTGAAGTAAGACATTATAACCAATGTTCTGCAGATCCAACAAGGGGAAATTAAAATACAAATTATAGAAAATTTACATCTCCTACTACTGTCATATGTGTGGGCAACTTCTAGTGAGTGTATGGAAGCTGCCTATAAAATGTAGATTTAATCTGATATGGTCAGAAAAAGGCTGCTTTCCACAATAGAACAATCCTTCTTAGAAGGAAAGCTATATTTCTGATTTTTGATCATGCAATAATTTTGCATTTATAACCATTGCAGTACCCACTCTTCCTTAGGCACATACCTAGAGGAGCAGGTTGTGTGTACAATAAGAGATTTCCATCCAGATTCACTCAGTGGAGAACTCCAGAGTTTGGTGCATCTCCAGGTGAATCCAAGAGTACCATGGCAACAGGATTAGCTCAAGTGTGGGAGTTAACTCCTCATCCTTGGCTTAGATCAGCCCCACTTCCTGCTTACTGCACTCAGCTGCTAAACTGGACCATCTGTCTTGAAAAAGAAAGGCAAAAAGAACCCTCCAGGACCACTCTGCTGCTCTCAGCTTGCCTTGGCCTTACTTCCCCAGTTTCCAAGCTGGTGCCAAAGCATTTGGATGAAGCCATTTGAATTACTGACTCATTTCCTCACATCACAAGCTCGTTTCTTAGAAGATGCCACTCGGATTCCCACCCTTTATCATGGAAACAACAGGTAAAGCCTGGATTCCAACTGACCTGCCTGTCTAATGGGTCCACTGTCCACGCTGCCACCAAACCCTGGCTTGTCACAGAAGGGGGGGGCCCAGTCAGCCTCGCAGTGACAGTTCTTCTTGTTGTTGCAGACCTGCAAAACAAGACAAATGGCTTAACTGGCACAGGGTTGCTGTCTCCATCTGAGAGCAGCTTGGCTGATAAGGGCTCCTAATCACACAGTGACACACCTGAGAGGAATTAAACTTATTGAAGAAAATGGATGTGTTTGAATCTGCCTATTGGCACGACTAAGGCAGGAGAGAGCAGCTCACCGTGGAGTAAGAGGGATCCTAAAAAACATTATTTGTTTGTGATGGCTGGAGCTGCCCCAGCTGGCAATGCCAGTAATGCTGGGGTAATCAGACACCTCTTAAGGCATATTCTCTCTTTGCTTCTAGCAACAGCACTACCTGCCTTCTAATGTCTGTTCCTCCTGCCTTCACAGGAGCAGGGATCCCTCCATGGTGTTGGGGCTGGAAAGCTCTGTCAGCCCACTTGAACACTCCAGCCCAAGGACTTGCACTAGGCTGTGAACTGATTTTTCCACTCCTCTGAGATAAACCAGTTGCTGCAGGAACACATGAAACCGGGATCAGAGCTGAGGAAATCCTCAGGGAGCTTTGCTATCACACCTGCACTGTCTATAAAGATACAGTGCCCCGTGTTCTGGTGGATTTAATCTCAGTTAAGAAGCAACTTGCAAGGCCTGATCTATCAAATGCCCCCTGCAGAATATGAGAGCTCCAAAGGAGTGGAGACCATCACTGACACCAGGCTGTTCCTGCTGCACGGAGCAGAAGGAGCCAGTAGACTCATGGATTTTTCCTCAGGAGGTCCCACAGTCCAAATGCTTGTTATTTTCTTCTGTTACCACCCAAGGAGTGGCTGTGTGCTTAATACAGAGATTAAAATTCTGTGCTGAATCTGCAGAATACAGAGAATCATAGGATTGTTTAGGTTGGAAAAGCCCTGTCAGGCCATCAAGTCCAACCACTCCCTGCCCTGCCAAGGCCACCACTGCTCCCTGTCCCCAAGTGCCACATCCACAGGGCTTGGAAATCCCTCCAGGGATGGGGATCCGCCACTGCCCTGGGCAGGACAAACNTCTCACCTGGCTCCCCCCTCCTGGCAGGGATTGCAGAGAATTCCAGGGGCCCCCTGAGCATCCTTTGCTCCAGGATGAGCCCCCCCAGCTCCCTGCCCTGCCCTGCACACCCTCCACTATTCTTTTCATTGTGAGAGGCCCAGAACTGAATGAATATGGGGATGGCACAGTCACATGTAGATGCTTAAATTAACTTTTAAATAAAATGTTCGGGCTTAAGAGTTTGTTGTCAACATGGACCTTAATTCTGTGCTAACCCTGCTCGTCCCCACGGAGAACCCACACCACAGATTTATAGATGTGTTTCTCAGTAAGACACAAGTCAGTACCCAGGAGTTTGGGTTATTCTGAATTTACATTATTCTGGCCAGGTCAGCTGGCAGGTTCTCAGAAAAACTACCTTGGCTAAAATATCATCCACAGAGCTCAGACTGTGGACATGTAAAATTAAAAATAAAAAAATTTAATTTCAGGAAAGCAAGATAATTAAAAAATATACTTTGTCAAGCATTATTTTTTAAATTAAAGCACTGCAGGTGTTCCCATCTACAATTCCATTTTTTTCCCACTCAAGAGTCACCCGAGGTTCTCCACTGTACAGATATGAAGATGCCAATCCAAGCTGCTGCTCATTCCAGCTCAGTGATAACAGGCAGCACCATCAAGAGTGCCCAGTTTGTCAAATTCAGAACTATAAAATAAGTTAAAGCAAATTAAAATCCTTTCTTAGGAGAGGACAGGGAATTTCTATGGCTCTTCCAAAGTGGCTGCCACAGCTTTTCACAGAAACAAACAGCTCATCAGCAAATCAAGGTTAATAAGGCATAGCTCGACATAATTAACATTATCATAATACAAACTGGGTTTCAAAACACTGTTATTAAATGATATCACAAATTTTTTCATCCTGCACCACTTTCATGCCACCAAACTCATCAATATGGCTTTCCTTTATTTTAATACTCTCAGAAATGCTTTTTCATTTCACTCTCAACTCAAAAGCTTCAAATGCTCCATTCAAAAGTTTTCATTTCTCTGTATCCATGGAGAATCTGGGTGTTTTTAACTACTAATGGGGGTTCTTCATGGTGGAAAGTTAGACTCAAACTTGCTTTGAAGATGACAAAATTCCTTTGTATCCCAAACTGTCAATTAAGAGCAAGATAATTGCTGCCTGATAAATATTTCTTTGACAAATAAAAATAATTTCAGACAAGGGACAGTGAAAATGGAAATACACGATAAAAAAAACTCCTGCAGTGACTTTGACTGATCTATTCCAAACAATTATAGATCCTAAAGCCATTACACAAAGTGATTTCTTGTCCAGTGGTTACTGATTGCAAATAAAGTGTTCTGTAATGCTTACTCCACGTCCATGGCACTTTGTTGCACATTTATGGACCCCAAAAACACTCGTGTTCTGGCACCGGCGATTGAGGCAAATCTGCAAAACAAGGGGAACAAAAGGGGGTTTTCAATGGGCTGGAGCTCACAAGGCATCACGTCCCTCTCTGCTCATCCTTCAGAGGCTCTTGGAGCAGTTAAAGCTTTCCCAATACACACACAGAATTGTGTTGACACAAAGAGGAGGACACCAGCATTAGGTGTCTTTGTTTTCTTCTCCTTCTCAGCCTTTTTTGAAGTATTTAAATCCAAATCTGTGGAAGTTGAATTCTGCTCTAGACCAGCATCCTGGCCAACCTTGAATTTCACATTTGCTTGATGTGCTGAGCTTATGTATGTCAAACCTCACAGTTTCACTGGAGTGGAACTAGTGGTGAGCCCCTGGGATCTGGGAGTTTTTTAAGCCAATTTGAAAATCAGTAATTTGCATTTTGTCAGGACCAGGAATGCGCTGAGCAGGAGTCTTCCAGGTACCTGTTCTGTCCAAATTTGTGTCTTCAGAGCAGCAGATGATTCCTCAAGGAAAGCTGCAGGTCTCCCCATGGTGTAAATTATCATAGTTCTGTTGATATCAACAGCAAAATATTTGCCCTGCTAGTACAGAACCTGGATCCAGGGCAGCCTGAATATTTGAGTTCCTTGGTATTTACATGTGGGCTCATCATTGTTCTTCAGCAAAACCGAGACCTTCCTAAAAGTTTTTCCAAGTTAAGCGATTTTTCGGGGGTACCAAATGCAAGCCAATCATATTTAAAGTTTAATGATTTAAATGGAAATGGAAGTAAGCAAATAGCATATGCAAAGGAAAGGAAAGAAGTAAACACATAGCATATGCAATGCAATAAAATTTGTGGTTTTTTTCTTGTTTTCTTGTCATTACAGGTAAACTTTACTCTGTGAATAGACCTGAAAATTGAGGTAAAGCAAGATGAGTGCCTTCTAATAATGCCATCAAACAACCAAACAACTGAGGAAGATGTCAGTAGTGAGAAGTTATCCTACTCTAAGCTGAAAAAAAGAGAAGATATTAGGACTGGAATAACTGTTCTCATGCTATATTGACCAAAAAATAAAAAAAGGTCAAAAAATCCCACACTGCACAATTTTGCTCATGTTTAACTGCAGTGCAGTTCAGTAGTACTAAAAGTCAGTCACAATAATTAGCATTAAGCAGGGAATAGTGTTGAAGGAGGCGACAGGGAAGCTTAATCAGGGCACTTATCCCCTGGGGAGAAGGAAAAATGGAAAGGAAATTAGAGTGAATTGGCATCAACATGCACACACAGAGAGAATATGGTCTGATTACAGCAGCATTCCCAATTCAAATATTCACAGTGCAGCAGCTCACAGAATTCTGATCACATTAAAATGGCTGCATTTCAAATTGTGTATCCCCAGCTTAGAAAACCCAAGAATATTTAAATTCATATTCTTAATCCATAATACAAATGCACTAATGTCCTCAAAGTAAAACATACAATTTCAGAAGTATTAGCCTGTGTATTCTGTAGTGTGTATGTGTATGATTAGATAGATTAGAAAGATTAAATACTCATTAGTAAAACATAATGGGGTGCTTTCCCAGCCTTGAATTTTCTTTGAAAAGGCAGTTTGTAACAGATTGACTTAGAAATGTTGTAAGGGTTGTTTTCCTGTAACAGAACTGTAGTTTCACTAGGGATGTGTTTCAAACCTGTTCTCAATGCAGGGTGATAATCCAACATAATTCAAAAGCATTCAGAAATTCAAAGGCTTACTTGAATTTACCACAAATTATCAAAGCACTTGGGTTTTTTCCCTTTTGCAAGGAATCCACTGAGGGCATGAAAACCTTCATTTCAATGGTTCTTGGACTCCTTTCCATTCCTCCCTCTCTGTAAATTCATGGCTGTCTCCCATCTTTTTCTCAAAAGCAAAACTAAGAAAGAGGCAGCCATATGAAGTTTGGCCTGCATTCACATTAGATAATTCACAGAGTTTGCAAAATAGAATTGCAAAAATCAGTTTTGATGGCTGAACATCAATGTCTTTACAATTTTCTAATAGTGCATCCAGAGACAATTTTTCCTGCAGAAAAAAAAGTGGGAGCCATAATTAAAAAATAAAATATATTTTGAAACCTAAAGTGAAGTTAATGACAATTTTGCAATACCAGAGACACTGGGAAAGTAAATATATTGAACTCTGAAATTCATTAATAATGTATTTTGCTGTACTTATTTTGCAGAAAACCTCAATCCTACATGGACAGATAGTTGGGACTGTCCTCAAACGTAATCCCAGGATGGTTTGGGTTGGAAGGGACCTTAAAGATCATCTAATTGCAACCCTCCTACCATGGGCAGGGACACCTTCCGCTAGAACCAGGCTGCTCAGATTTGCATCTGCAAATCAATAATTCCAAAAGGGAAGAGTAAAAATCTGACTCAGTTCAAACATAAGAAACAATTATTTTTTGAAAAATCTCAAAGAAAAAAGAAGTCACTTTAGTGCAAAATACTTGGCAACACGAAGGTAGTGATGTTCTCCTTGTCTGGGAGCATTTCAGATTCTTACTTTTCCATCTTCACACTTGGTTCCTGCTAGCACAAGACCAGGATCAGGCATGTCATCACCCAGGTACACGTGGGTGCCACGGCACAGAATCTTGCCACCTTCCTGAAGTGGGATGTTGGTTTCTATGGAAACAGCATTGGTACCGATCACAGGGCGGTTTGCTCCTCCTTGACACTGGATTTTTCCACATTTAGCATCCCTGATGGGAATAAACAAAACCAAAGATTAGGTAAATAAGTTGAAATGTTATAAACCCTCTCCCACCACCCCTGCCTCTGTTCCTGTGGTTGTAGGGAGAGACCCTACCTGGGCTCACACTTAGCAAAGGAGCTCTTGGAGTCTTTCCCGCAGTTGCCGTAAGGATCACCCGCAGAATTGACTCTCTCAAAGCAGATCCCAGGAGCAGGTTTCGCACCTGAAACAAAACCTAATCAGAACTTTCATCTCATACAAGGTGTTTTTAATAATTTCCTTTGAGCTCCACTGATGCTTTAGGGGAAGGTGGGATGTGAGCTGCATGTTGATGAAGCCCAACCAAAGAGTCCTGCTGGATCAGCATGCTAATGGAAGAGCCTGGATGTGTGGGGTTTCCACTGTTATTTGTCTCTCCTGGCAATGCTGAGCAATAGGCAATGTACAACTCCTTCTCCTTCAGGATTTCCTGAGGTGACATCCCTTTTGTGAATCCTCCCAGGACACAAAAAGTTTTTGGAAATGCTGAATCTTGCTTGGTGAACACAGACAAAGGCCAGCTGGGAAGTTAACTCCCTCCTTTTTACAGGAGTCCATATGGTTCTAGTGAGACTCCTTTTCAAGAAAGGCCTGTTTAAGTGCAATTCAGAGCAAGCAAAGCAGAGAAAGTCCAGTTATCAACGGAGTGCTGTGTGTCTGTGTAGACATGGTGACATGAGAAAGGGAAACATCCTGCTGTTAATGCAGGTCAATGTACTGGGGAGGGGAGGGGATCCCATCCTCACCTTAATCCCCAGGACTTGCATTCCTGAGAGGAAAGACTGACTTGAAAGAATGGTCATTTCTACCACAGGGGTACAAATAGGAATCTGGGAAGACGAGGAGCATCTGGTTCTTATCTACTGTGGCCTTTTATGATGGAGACATACCCTAATGGCAAAGGAACTTCCCTGGTGGGAGTAGGACTGGAAATGTTTGAGCAGGCAGATTATTCAGCCCTACATTTTAAAAGTTAAAGGTTGCTAACAGAACATCCTTTCTAATGTTTTATACAGACAGTCTCCTGACCATTTTCCCTCAGATTATGACCAGCTATGGAATGTCTTCTAGGGGAAGATGCATGTGTTCATCCGGAATGTTGAAGAGATGGAGGATCTGCTCCCCTGCTGCAACAATTAGTCCATGTTTAGAATTTAATCCCCTTGTTCTACTGGGAAGTGTGGCTTTTATTTCTAGCCAATAATTGCAGTTCCTTGCAAGATTAAGAGGCCCTTTGTTAGGACTCTTTATTTCTCCATATTTTCTCTCTGTGAAGACAATTACCAGCACAATCAAGTCATTACCAACATTTCAACTGCTCCAAAAGGGAGCAGACAAGGTGCTGAGGAAATACACTGGTTAAAACTCTGATCAGAGAACATTTTTCTACTTCTGATAGATCAGCCAAACTAAAACAAAAAGAACTTGGCAGCAAAAGAAGTGATGGCCTAAAGACTGAGAATATACCATTTCTACAGTGTTCCTGTTCTTTAACAGAGACAGAACATCTGAACTAATGTTACTTCTTGTCAGATGTTTGGAGCCACTTCCAAGTGTGTATGCCTCTAACTGTGGGTAAAACAGCATTTATTTAAGCCACCCTGAAGATTTAATTTGAAAGCCTTCAAAGAGGAAAATGTTCTTTTTTTGTTTGTTTGTTTAAAAAAAAACGGGTCAGGTTCCTGGAGAGGAAAATACAAATATGATTGTAAAACTTTCAGTCAGTGTGGATCTTTTTGCTAATAACTCAGAGATTAAAATTTCAATTAATTATCTGCATTTCACAGTCAGAAGCTTGACTAATGCTATATACTGCTGAACAGCAATCTAATGGTATTAAAGAACAAAATATTAAAATTTGGAGAGGCTTAAGAAGGCACCCTCTTTTCCTTCTAACATTTTTACATACTGAAACTGGAAAGAAAGGCACAGAAGGAACAGAATATGAGCTGTAGGTTCCCTGGAGAGAAGGACAAGAGCTTGAAATTCTTTGCAAGATTACGATCAAGCTTGCTGAGTTCAGAATATTTTTTCATATCTGGAACTACTAAACAGGACTCACCCAGGATTCTTCTAATTCTTTTCACTAAAGCACAAGCAATAATCAAAAAATCAACAGAAGCATCCAGACAAGGCACTGTGCAAAAAGCACAAGTCAGATTTCCATTTTCAGCACGTCGATTCCTCCTCATCTTCCCAGGGTGGGCACATCAACTATTCAGCTTGAGACAAACATTAACATGTGCATGTACTATGCCAGCTTGGGGAGGGGAAGGGAGGAAAAAACCCTGCTGTGAGCAAAAGGCCAAGTTAAACTGCTTTTTTCTAAAACTTTTTTTTCTCCCACATCTGCAGAGCCGAGCCTGCACAGCCCTACCCGACCCATCCACCATGAACGTGTGAAATTGCAGTGAGGTTCGTTTTTTCTTGGCCAGGAGCCTTTTGCCCCAACTCATTCAGCTGATGGCAGGTAATTGCAAGGACTGGATGATCCTTTGGAAGACTGTCAGCAGCATCCCAGAGCTCAGACACGCTTTCCGCAGGGTGATGTCTGGCTCCAAAAGCTGCCGAAAGCAAAATGAATGCTCATGTCCTGTGCTTTTGACTGCAAGGGACAGAAAGGCTTATTTTAAAAAGAGAAAGGGCTCGCTGAAATGCTGGGGGATTGTAAGGTAATTATCTTCCTTTTCACTTGGTTAAACTTTTTTGCATGGTGGATTTTTTTTTTTTTTTGGGATGTAGAAGTCAAGCATTCTACAGATGATGGAAAGCAGCCTGAAGGAAGAGAAACACATCTGCAGTGTCTTTGCAGGCCTCAGACAGTGAGCTTTAACTCCAACCAATAACACTTGACAAGAGAAAAGATCTCATGGAGTACAAAAAACCTCTCCCCTGCCAGGCTTGGAACAGTCTGTGTGTGAAAACACCTGGTACCCAATGATCATCTGCAGCTTGGAAACCAAAATCCAGCTTCAATTGGTGTCTGGTATCAAACCAACACATGCTGTTGCTTGGGATTCAGATGGCTCTTCCCTCTCCCCGCTGGCTTCTCACAATATTTGGACTTTTTTATAGATGAAAACATATCAGAGCATAAGATGCTGAACAGATGGAGCTACCAACTTAAAAGGAGGTTTTCAGAGGATTCTTAAGGAAGAGAATTGTAATGTTGTGTTTCTGGAGGAAACCCATTTATCACGATTGCTCCACATAAGCTGAAGCACAAAGTCCTGTCTTTCTCTATTTTGCTACTTCTGCAGGCAGAGGCAGAATGATTTGTGAAAGATTTCTAGTGGTTATTAAGTGCTTTGAGCTGGATGAGCAGAGTTTATTTCACTTTGCTACTGGTAATTACAGTATCATGACCCTGTAATTAAGGTCCTGTCAGCCTTTCCATGCCAAGCTTTATTCAAGGGATTAAATCAGCCATTTGAAGCTGCAGAAGGTCAAAGCTCAGCACTGCAGTTGTCAGCTTGGAGACTGTCTTTTGCTCCAAATGTGTGTATTGATGAAACCACTTGATTCTCTCTACAGCTAAAAAAAAGGAGATGTTGTACACTTTGGAAGTGGTACAGAAATGCTGTGTCATTTCAGACCAGTGTGGGACCTGCTGTGAGCAAAACCATCGTCAGAATCTCCCGAAAGGAAAGAAATTTCTGACCATGGTGCTGATTCCAAGAGGAGGAGAAACACCCATTATCAGGGTGACAGCAGAAAAGGAAGATAGTTCAGTTCAGTTCCCAGCTGGTTATGGGTGTGGAGGGGTAAAACAGCCTTTGAGTAAAAGGCTGAAGTTCTGCTGCTCAGGCTGTGCCAACAGCACCACGAACAACTGTGCAAATAAATACAAGCATAAAAATATGGTTCTTTGTCATGTGATCTGCCTTTGATCTCATTAAGTTTGTTTTACTGCTCTGATGATGCAAAGCAAACTTTCCACACACTCCCCTTGGCCTCTCTCTCCATCTTGGTGATCCCTGTTATGTCTGTGCAAAAGCAAAATGGGGTTGAGCAATTCTTGCATTTTAAGGAGTATGATGTCACCACCCCTGAGAATATGTCTTTAAGTGCCTTACTTCTCCAAAAGAAAAGTCCTGGCCATAAATCTGTCATGGTCAAAATAGTTTGATTTTACTGAATTCAAATCTTTACAGTGCTTGGATAATTAGCGTTTTAGCAAAACCCAGTTACCAATGGTTTGGTCAGATAACTGAGAAGGGCAGCCCATTTATTTTGTCTTTATAGGGTTGTACCTGGCAAAACTCACAAAGTTCTTACACCAGTAGTAGATCTTTGTAAGAATTATTGACATTAAAATTAAGAATGTTCCTGCCTAAACAAATGGCCATGTCTATGCAACACAGGGGTGTTCTAATTATTAAGTCAATGCCTGCCATTAGCTCCCCAAAATCATTGCTTTATTCCCACTCAGGGAAATACAGGAAAACACACTGACAAACTTCTCTTCCCTAAAGAATCATTTTCTTGTCAATGTAGAAAAAGCCATGAGTCTAAAGTTGAAAATCTTCTATTCCCTGGTGATCAATAATTTCTCTGTTTTAAGTAGCTTTATCAGTGTATCTGTTTCTCCTGGAAAATGCCAATGGAGTAGCAGACATCCCACAAAGACACCACCATTGATGTATTTCTCAGTCACACTACTATCAATAGGTCAGATCAGTGCAATTTGATATTTTTTGAATATGAAACAAAAAAGGTCACAATCAATTCCTGCACATTGCTCCGTAAAGATAAAAATTACATGAATTATGGTGAGAGAGACAATAAGGAATAGGTGTGTTCTGGGAGCAGACTGGAACACACTTGGTCTCCAAGAGGAATTTATGACTATTTTCAGAGACTCCTCCCCTCTTTCCCACCGAGCTCTCCATCCATACAGATAAGAAATAGCAAAAGATATTCCTCTATTTGATTTGAATTTATCTGTGGAAAGCAACAAAACCAACCCCAAGGAAATGCAAGTACTTCTTTCTGGAAACAGGTTCCTATTGCTCAGCCTAATGTAAACAAGCTCTGACAGTGTTCATCATTTTTCTTTAACTAGATCTAAAAATATTAAGATTGACATTTATCATTGGGCTTCTGGACATCTGTAACCTGATGAACAAAGAAAGATACACAAAGGAAGACACTAATATGGAATTCAATATATCAAATATTATTTTAGGAAAAGTTATTGTATTTTGTCCTGAACGGTTTTCTCCTACTGGGAAGAAGAAAACAAGGATATAATAAAAATGAACTGTGATCTGCTTTTTCTTTATAGGATGGAATTTAAAAAAAAAACAACAAACAAACCCCGAACAAATAAACGCAAAAGTACTGCACTCCAAAACATACAGTTGTTACAAACAAATCTAATCAATTACAACAGTCTGGTAAAAGGTTTCAATGTATCTTTTTGATACAAAGTTCAGAGAAAATATCTTAAAATGTCAAGTTTCTCTTTGTACTGCAAGCAAGGCCGGAAAGGTTTTTACTTTACTTTATCTGTACCATGATTTTTTCCAATATCCAGCATGACCCACCTACGCTTCTTCCTATTCCACCCCACTGGCATCATATGCCAGCTCATACTTCAAGGGACTGTAAGTGTGATAAAGCAGTGGATAGTCTCATCCCTAATCTTTAAATACAGGGTTTGTTATAAGTCTTCAAGGCCAGGTTGGATGGGACTTGGAGCAACCTGGGATAGTGGAAGGTGTTCCTGCCCATGGCAGCGGGTGGAACTGGATGATCTTTAAGGTCCATTCCAACCCAAACCATTCTATGATTATTTCTATTTCAAAAAATGTGACAAGAACTAAGACTTTCAGTTCAGGTTTGGCCATGTCCCATCCTCTTTTTTTTTTTTTTCAAAATCCTTCTCCTTGGGCATTGCCAAGACCCAAAAAGGGGTATTCCAGTAAAAGTCCATTCTCAAAAAAACACTTTTCTCATAAGGATCCCCCCATAGCCTTGACCACTGGAGACTCCATGCAAAGCACTGCCCATATTGAATAATCCCAAGAAGGAAGACAAGAAAGAATTATGGGAGCCCAGGGGGTTTGGAGGACTTGCTGTGTTAGGAAACAGACCTGGCAAGGGAACTGCAGCGACTCAGCTCACTGACCTTTAGATGAATTTTTCTCAGCCACTGAAATTATTAACAGTCTGACCGAGTAACTTTCCATGGCATGGGAAACTGGTTCAGGAGCAGATTTTGCCTTATACAAGAGAAAATGCCTCTGCATCCAGGGGATTAAAAATCCCAGTCTGACTAAGACTGCAGGCTATAATTGTCCACGCTTGCATGAGCTCACATAAACTGGACGGCACGCGTGGGATTCGGAGGAGTCAGATGCACGGTTTGTTCCATGTGAGGAGTTTAATTTTGAACTGGAACTCTTCCTGAACATGTTCTTATACCCACATGGCCAAGCTGACCTGCTGTCTGTATCAGTGGTGTTAGCTCTTGAGCTGCTTTAATGCTTTTTCAAAGAGAAATTGTGAATGGTCCGTGACCCTCGAAGATAAGAGATAAATTCTTCAATAGACTTCTGAGGAAGGTTTTGACCAAGGGAAACATCTGTGTGTCATTATATTGATGAGTTTTGGAACAGAGTGAGAGGCAGAGAGATACTGAATTGAAAGAGGTTAAAGGAGCTGGAAAAGTTAGTTTGAAGGAAATAATTACATCTGTCTCTAAATAATGCTTCTCCTCAGGAGAGGTAAAAATGGTTTTCAAATCTGGGAGACGGAGTCAGAGAGAGGCCAAAGGAGACATGTCTTTTCCAAAGCAATGGATTGACAGCAAAATGCTGAGTTAATACTTGCATTTCAGTGGAAGGGCCACAGGGCTTTGCGAAAGGTGAACAGTTTTCCTGGGATATATGTCCAGGATAACTCAAGAACTCACGTTATTAGATTTCTGCAAAAAGGAAGTAAATTCCCACGGGAGAGTAAAATCCTTTTCTACTTCAGTGCATGCTCTGCTAAAAGTCCTGTCAGGAGGCAGGTTTACAGGTAACACCAGTTAATGAAGTACACTGAATGATACAAGAGTCTCATGTTAAAGTCAAATGCTGAGCCTTGCTTTGGGATGTAGGCAGATGAGCTGGGAAGTTTTGCAGATGAGCTATTTAGAGCACAGGAGGAAGCTCACACACCAGTCTGAAAAAAGGATGTGATTCCAACCTGCCAAGAGCATTCAGCACTTTGTAGGGTGACATCAGGCCATATCAAAGCCAGTATAAAATGATTTGTCTAAGCTCACCTATCCATTTGCAGTGTGTTGCAGAATGAGCCTAATTACTGTTGCTCTCTACCTCCTGCTGCAAGAAACGAACACGACAGCAAATCAAGGCTAAAATGAATCACAAAGAGATTTCCTCATTATTCAGCTCTCCATTTCAGAAAAGAATAGATACAGATTGGTGCTGTATAAAATCCCTCCAAATCACATGGTTTATCTTTTTTCCCAAGCCCGAGTCACGGAAAAATCTGTTCTCCCACTCACCTTGGCCCCAGAGGGTGATGCACTGCTGCTCGTGGGTCTGGCAGATGCCGTTGTAGCAGTACCCATCCACACCATGGCACGTGTGCCCATCGTGCAGGTACACGTTGGCTGGGCACTGAGGGCTGGCACCTGTGCAAAACTCGGGCAGATCACAGGAATTGCTGGACTCTCTGCAAGAAATCCCCGCTGGCTTTAACTGCAAAACAAGCAAGAACTTGAACTGCTGTGCTGGACCAGCACGTGAACAGCTTGTTCCACTGGCCCTGCACCAACTGACTGCAGAGGACAGTGGAAGGATTACAGAGTGCTTTAAATACGTGTATTTGACCCATGTTGGGAAGGGCTTGGCAGGAAGGAGGGTCACACTGAAGCTGCAGCTGCAAACATGGCTCACGTGGCTCAGGTCAGAAGGTAAAGGCAGCCCTGATGTTTTCAGTGTGGCTCCTCCATCGTGCCATGGGCACAGGAACACTGTGGGCTGTACTGCAAAGGATGATCTGTAACACTGGCCAAAAGTCAGACAAGGGACTGTTCATCCATGTGGCTGTAACAGCACTGCAGTGACCAGGGCAAACAGCTGATCACAGAACACTGTGCTGTATTAGGGCTTGTGAAGCACCAGCCCATTTGACTCTCAATTTAGATACCTGATTGTTTCCTGGGACAGAAGGTTGGGCTCGTTGATCTTGGAGGTCTTTTCCAACCTTAATGGTTCTATGGAAATGTTCCTGTCATGGGGATTAGATCTTCAACTTCAACAGAGGAGATTGAGGGGAACTAAAACTTCCTGGGGAAGGGCAGAGGAGGGGCAGGCCCTGAGCTCTGCTCTGTGGGACCAGAGAATGGGCTGGAGCTGTGTCAGGGCAGGGTCAGGGGGGATCTCAGGCCAAGGGTCTCCTTTGCCCAGAGGGGGGTTGGGCACTGCCCAGGCTCCCCAGGGCAGTGGGCACAGCCCCAAGGCTGCCAGAGCTGCAGGAGGGGTGGGATGAGCCTCTGGGGACGGGGGGGGACTCTTGGGGCTGGGGCTGTGCAGGGCTGAGGGTTGGAGGGATGGTCCTTGGGGGTCCCTCCCAACTCAGCACGTTCTGTGACTGTATGAACTTAATTACAAAAGCAGTCCATGTAACTGTTCCTGACCTGTCCCGATTTCCCTGGATAACCACATTCTTTTTGGAGCTGAAGGCATCTAGAAGGCAACGGTGGAATGTGCCAGTGTGAACATTCACTTCTCAACACCACCACAAAAGATGGGTGAGCTCTAGGAGCAGCCCTGAATTTTAATTACTTTCCCTTTGGTAAAAAGCAAAGAGAAATGAAGATTGATTTTGCTAAAAAGCATTTGCTTGCTGTGGTGAGCACTTGCAGCTATGAGCTCTTAGGCAGATGGTTGCCACAGACACAATGGGAACTTGCTGAATGCTTTATTAGCCCATATGCAAGGGATGGTCTGAGAATTCAAGCAGGTAAATGCCTGTGGGAAGTTGGCTTTTATAGTATGTTAGAAGACCACAAAAGCTGATGATCTGCTATTAAAAATACATATACTGTTGACAGAATTAATATTTTAAGAGTCTTTCCAAAAAACAAGGTTCAGCATTTAATGACTGCTTGCCATATAAGCCTGAAAAAAATCAAAGCATGCAAAAGGTCATGGAAAAAAAGAGGTTTTGCATGAGCAAATGAAGTGGCCTCAAATAGCACAGACACCATTCAAAAGGTTTGTTGATCTGCTCCTTTTTTTTTTTTAGTTGCTCACATGACATGCAAGGGTCTTAAGGCTTATTGATACAAATTGGCTCGTTGTCTATCCATGCTTACTGCTCTGCAGTTGGGAAAATCCTGGAATT
>VXBA01002510.1:862439-1023948 GCA_013399895.1 Serilophus lunatus
CACTGAGAAAAGCAACGTTTCCTAAGGTTCACCTGGCAGTCCTGGCAGCAGAGTCCGTGTGCACACACTGCTCCTGGTTTCAAGGCACAGGTAGTTGCGTTACAGCACCGGTTTGTACATTCCTAGGAAAATTTAGGGGATAAATTTAGAGCAGACAACCTTCAGTCACAATGAGCCATAAATCAAGAGGCTGCCTATAGCTCTGCCAAGAAAAGCTGGGCATGAAATCATGAATTATGCATGAAATTCGACAACTTGATCCAAACAGTCTTGTCTGCCCTTCGATTCAACAAGGCCAATAAGTGTCGTAAAACCAGGGAAGCCATTGAGGGAGGCTGGTTTATTCCAGCTATGGATCTAATCCCAAATGTCACAAACAGCTCAAGTACACTGACACCAATCCTGATTCAGTACTGTGGTGTTTTATTTCCACTGAAAGCAGTGGAATGATTCCATTGCCTCCAGAGAGGATCCAGGACCTGTGTTTGAGTTCCTGAGCATCATGACTACAGCTCTATTTTGTGAGAGCTGCTCACTGGAGCTGCAACAGAGAAAGATGGTGACACTATTCCATGTAATCTCTTATCAGGGTGCACCCGTAATAAATCTTTGAGATACGAAATGAGTATGAATTGCAATCTCACTACCTGATATATCCCAATTTCACACTTAGGGATTAGATGGTGCCATCTGTGGGCCTTTGCAAACTTTATTCTCAGTAGAACGAGCTGGTAAGGAGTTTCAGAAAATAATGGATTTGTTTTTCCAAGGTTATTCTCACAAACTGCAAGTCACATCAGCTGAGCTGGAGTCTCATCTCTCTAACAGAAATAGCAGAAGATGAAATTGCTCTTCAACTGTGTTAAGTTGGTTTGACTTAACAAGGGATCACTAACAATATAGGGAACACAGGGAAAATAAGTGGGTTAGAATGATGTTCACAGCCTCTTGTTACTTCATTGGCTCCTGTAAAGCTTTCTAACAGGAAGGCAGGGCTGGCACTGAACCCATGAGCAAAGAGCAAAAGGATTCTCAGCATTTCACTGTTTATTTAGATAATATCTTCCTTAGATAATATCTGCCTGGATGTAGAAAGCTAATTGTGTTGCTCCCAAGCAGGGGAACAACTTCCTGCCCCTGTTTTTGGTCATGCTGGAAGGCAGCAGGCTATGGAAGTATTTCTGTGCAGCTGCTGCATTTAAGCACATTTTATGAATTCTCCTCAAAAGCAGTCTGAGAGTGGAGGAAAGCAATGTCAGTCCCACTTAGGTCCTTCTGAAACAGTCAGCTCCAATATTCCATTCTTTGCCCCTGCACCAGCCATGGAAAGCAATCAGCATTCCAAAGGCAGACAGGGATAAAGACACAGCTCTTTGAGTGATGTTACAGCAGCCCCTGAAATTTCCAATTGTGGACTCACTTATTACTCATTGTAGGGAATGAGCTTGGTAAATAGTTTTTGTGCCTGGGCTATCAAATTGTCAGGAATGGTTTTAACATAAAACAGGCAAACAAACCGAAAAGGCTTGCAAGGCTTTTGGAGGAAAATGATTTTTTTTAGAAATCACTGCTGTGCTGTAGTTTCTTTCTATTACTGGAAAAAACAGCAATGATGGGAGGGGGATTTTAGGTCTCCTGGCTCATGAGAGCAGCTCAAACAGACTAAACCCAGAGCAATTCTACCATCTCCTGGTGCCAGAGACTGTCCTGTAGACAGGACACCTTGTTTTCACCCTCTCTTTTCTTGGAACACAAGGCAGACCCCCTGGGTCAGCCTATAACCCTTCTCTTTGTTTTCCCCTGGCAGTAGCCAGCAGAAGATGCTTAAGGACAAGAATATGAACAAACACACAATTTCAACCTCCTGGTTCCCTTTGGCTCCACAGGCATTTTTATCACCTGTAAGAGTCAGGGAAAAGAAATGTGCACATAATCATCACAATCATGGCAGCAGCTCCTTCTGCTTGTTTGAAACCTGCCATTTTCTACCTTCATTTCATTTATACAGTTCTTGTTGTGGGGGGAGGAAATCACTCCTTGTTCACCTTTTCCATTTTGCTCATGATTTTATCAACTTCTGTCACATTTTCCTTTATTTTCTTCTTTTCCAGCCAGAGCCCCTCCAAAACTTTGACCCACCTTATTGCTTTTCTCTCAATCTCTTTCGTTTTGCTTTATCTTTCCCAAGATCAGGGAGGGGGTAGGGAAAACCTGCACACACAGTTTCAGGCACAGCAGATTTATAGAGGCCTGCTGGTGTTTTGTTTTGTTTTCCTATTTCTCCCCTAGTACTCTCTAACAGCCTATTTACCTTTTAGACCACTCTGGAGCACTGAGCTGACATTTTCATGACACTATTTATTGTAATATGAAGTCTTGTTCCTCTGTGGTCAGAATCAGCTCTGAGTCCATCATCTTCTTTGTGATTTTTGGAATGTGCATTGCTCCTCACTGAGTCCCATTTCTCATCTTAATGCCTGGTCCAGCTGCCTCAGAAGGTTTCACAGCCAGATTTCATCTCTACCAGCCTAACTAATATCATCAGCAAATTCAGACTATTCTTCTTCCCAGGCTGTTTATGAAAATGCTGAATTGTGCAGTCCCCAGGACACATCTCATGGATACATCACAGCAGATCTCCTTCCACCACATAAAATGGATGATTTATAACTGGCTGTTTTTCCTACCCTTTTAGCCCAATTTTTGCCCATGCAATTTTTCTCTCATCCTACAGCTGCTTAGTCTCCTAAAGAGGCTTTGGTGAAAGCTTTTGTCAAAATCCCATCTGAACTCCTAACAGGCTGCAGTGACAGCATCATCCCTTTCCATCCACTTGTTAAGCATTTCAGAGCAATGAGATAGGTTTGTAAGACAAGATTTTGTAAGACAAGATTTTGTAAGACAAGATTTTGTAAGACAAGACTTCCTGGCACAAAAGCTGTGTTGACTCATCCCTGGCATGTCACAGCTGTTTGGGCACCAGATCTTAATTACATTTGGAAGTAATTTGTTTGACTTCTGAGTTAGCAATTTGTAGCTCTCTGTTCCCTCTTGCAGCTGGATTTAAAAGTAGGCACATTTTCACCTTTGAAGAACTAAGGATTTCCAATCCTCTTCTTTGTTTTATTTTATCATCTGTAATCTACATCAATCCTCCTTCCACAGACACTGTAGCACACCAGACATTTTCGACCATATAATCCAAATTTTTGGCCATATAATCCAAAATTAAGTTAGAATCACTATCCCAGGTTGCTCCAAGCCCCATCCAACCTGGCCTTGGACACTTCCAGGGATGGGGCAGCCACAGCTTCTCTGCCCAACCTGTGTCAGGGCCTCACCACCTGCACAGGGAAGAATTTCTTTCCAATAGCTAATCTAAATCTTTGAATGGTTTGAGTTGGGAGAAACCAAGAAACCATCTAATTCCAACCCCCTTCCATCAACTATCCAGAATGATATTTAATTCTGAGAGCTGATAAAATACAACCAGTGTTTGTTATTGTGCAGCTTTCCATGCTCTAGTGCAGTACTATTGACAAAACTCAGCTGGTACAAATGACTGGGCAGTGAATTATTAACTAATCACACGGGTTTGCTGGAACCACTTGGATTATAGCAGTAAATCCCAAATAAATTTAATTGCACCAAAGCTGCAGCTTTCCAATATAATTAAAAAGGAAAAAAAGATAGAAAGAAGAGGCAAATCAAGTCAGTGCTTGCTGACATTAAGTGGCTTTGACTTGAAAAGGTATCACTAACATTCAGAAATGAAAACAAGAAAGATAACCGGGTTAGAAAGACATTTGCAAGCTGCTTGCACTCTATTGACTTTAAACAAGAAGATAAGCCTGCTTCCTCCAACCTTGTTACCCTCAAGAATGAGTGAACTGTCAGGAAATCCTTATGGCTTGTATAAATCCAATACACTCTATAGACAGGATGCAGCAACATCTTGCTGTTTTAACTGCTCCCATCTCTTTTGTCTGCAGAACTGTATTTATCACAGGAAACAAATCCCTCATCTGCTGATGCATTTAATTCAGATAATCAGAGAGGAGTTCAGTACAGCCAGTGAGAATGGGATGTAAAAGGGATAAGGATGGCAGCTCGGATATTATTTGACCCCCAGGTTTTGTCTATCTCCTCCTGATCTGAGCAGTCCTATGACACATTCCCTAAACTAAATGGAATGATCTTTGAAGTGGCAGCAATCTCTCTGGGAGGCAGTGAAGGCTCTTTCTGTTAGTAAGGTAATGGCCAGTGGGAAAGAAAAATCTCACAGTGAAGGAGGGAAAGGTCTTGTACCTAAAAGCTGAAGTTGAAACAGAAAAATTCAAAGCCAATATTAATATTTATACAGTGGTTTATATAAGAGTGGTGAGGCCCTGGCACAGGGTGCCCAGAGAAGCTGCTGCTGCCCCATTTCTGGAAGTGTCCAAAGCCAGTTTGGAGCAGCCTGGGATAGTGGGAGGTGTCCCTCTCCATGGAATCAGATGGTCTTCAAGGCCTCTTCTAACTCACACCATTCTATGATTCCATAATTTCTGCGGTTTTATTGATGTTAATACAAATGTATGAGTGGCTTCTCACAGATGGAAACAGACCTTCAATTAAAGTATGGTATCTTGAGGAGTTCGAGCAATGTTCACAAACATATTTTGATTTTGGCTCATTAATTAAGGCTAAAAGGAATTTCTTTTGTTAGGAACATGATGGTCATGGCCAGTCTGTTGGAGAAGCCATGAGAGAGTTTGATCTCTATGGATGAACCAAGAAGATTCTTATCTCAAGCCCTGCCTGAAGTTCAGCAACTCGAATGCAAGTCAAGGGAATTTCTGAGACCTCTGAGGTTTGAGTTGACAGGACAGAAGCAGAGAAGGAAGAGTTCTGTTTTCCACCAGGGTTAAACAAACCAATCCCTCACTGTTAGAAGCTGCAGGCAGGAGGTGAGCAGACACTCTCAGGTGGGGTCTTACCTCAGGCTCCCCACAGTCACACTCCTCTCCATCTTCCACATAGCCATTCCCACACTTCTGCCCACCAAAGGACTCCTTGACTTCAGGCAGGTTGAAGAGACACATGCCCACACCTTTTTCCAGGCTGTTTTCCAGGTCCTTTCTGCTGCAACTACTGAATACCATGGGAAATGGATAGCTGGGAGAAAAATACATGAAGACATAAAGGAAGATAGGATTATTAGATGAAAACATCTCTCTCCTGTCACACTGGTGACCTTTAGCACATCTGTGCACTAAAAAGAAGATGGTATTCACTTTTTATCACCCTTTAACAGAAGACTGAGATATAGTAATTCACTGTAAAATTGAGCCAAACCCATTTATAATAATTTCTGACTGTGAGTAAGGGAATTTCCATCTTTTTCACTTCAGTTTTTAGCTGCTGTTGAGGACTGGAAGTGCTCACATTTGGAACTCCTTCTCTCTCTTTTGCATATGGAGGTATAATGCAAATTTCGATCATGAGCCTAAAGAAATGCTAGAGTTGCAAGTAGTCTTCCTGCATTTACAGGACTGCAAAACATCCTAATCCTTCTTGGAAAATTCAGCCTCAAATGGCAAATTCATTCATCTTGCTCTGCAGAATGGCAAACTTCCTGCTCTTTTCAGGAAAAAAATATAAAAACCAAATTACTGTTACTTGATAAGAGCCTGCTTCTGCAATTCATCAAAGCTGAGCTTGGGAACTGCATGATTAAAGCAAAGCCAGTTCTTATTTTAAATCAGCATGACTGTAAAGGCACTACTGAAAATACCCAAATTTTCAATTCCCACTGCTGAGGGCAGCTTTGAATTCCTTTGCAAAACACACAGACCATGTTAACAAAATGATCCCATGTAGTACAAATACCACCAGATAATTGGTGTTTTTCTCTTGGAGAACTTAATTCCATCTCTACTAATGAATGTTTGCAGTTTGACTCACAGATATGAGGCAAAGTGACACCTGGGTTTGGTCATCAGTGTGATGTCCCAGAGGCTGCTGTGCCTTCTCTGCACTGGGATATCATGGAATCCCAGGATGGTCTGGGTTGGAAGGGACCTTAAAGCCCATCTAGTGCCACCCCCAGGGACACCTCCCACTGTCCCAGGCTGCTCCAGCCTGGCCTTGGACACGGAAGAATTTTTTCCTAATATCCAATGTTCACATGATTACATCAAATCTGTGTCATGACCATGTTGTAAAACATCAGCTTGCCTATGACTTGGCACCTTTGTCCCTGCAGATCCCTTGTCCAGCAATAATTCAACATCTCACAGCACAGGAGCCAACCAGCTAATTTCATTTTACTCACTTTACTCACTAAATACTTTGTACCACTCAGGTGTCGTTAGGACTATTATCTTTAGAGACAAGCAAGATAACAGATGGAAATTCTGCACTGCTGAACTTCAGATTTCGATTAACCTACTGATGTTTCTAATATCCTGAAAAGAAAAGATTTGGGGGGAATGATGATGCCTGTGGGTATCAGAAAGGGATAATTTCTATTAAAAAGAAAGAAATGTTTGACAACTCCAAATGCAATAGAGCTTCCTATGCTGGCATAAGGGAGTTAATTAGGATCTTCTAGAAGGTTATGGGTACCTTACAGAACAGAATTTATTTTGTGCCTATTTAAAATTACCTCTTTTACAGTTTCTTTTGCAATAAAGCAGCCAACTCATTGGAAAAGAACATAAACACGATTCTGAAGAAGAAAGTAATTTTCCTGTATCACTATAGGGCCTGTCAAGTTAAACTAAACAGTTTTGAGTCCCACTGACATATGACTTCAGAAAGTCAATAGGCATCTCAATGTAAAAAGCTGATTTCTGGAAAATATCAATGTTTCAGCAAAATGACAGAGTCTAAGATAAATAAAGAAATTTCAGAATAGCACGAGGTAGGAGCCAGCCTGTGAGCTCTGGGCCCTGAGGGAGAACAGGGAAGGTACTCAGAGTAATGGACTAGAAAATAAAGGCACTTGGAAAAACCTCCTACTGACCATTTTGTATTGAGCAATTTCAGACGTTCTTAACAGAACACCACACACTTTTGTCCTCCCCTTAGACTGGCAAGAAAGCTCACAGAATTCTGTGTACTTGACTGTGAAGGAGTAAATGGATGTCCAGTCCTGCCAAGCACCAGAGAAAAATGAAGACACTCGGAGAGATGTGACTCATAAATCTTGATGAGACCTTGATCAGACATGGTCCTCATATCAAAGTAGGAATAAATGAGTGCTAAGATCCTCCACTTCAGTGACACAGACTACCTTTGATACCCACTGAGGTGACACAGACATCCCTGACACGGAATGAAATCCATTCAGGAGCACAAATAACCGAAGTTGCCTACGTGACATCTCTCAGCCACACTCAGATCATGGGAACAGCTCCGCAGTCAACACTGACAATATTTGAGGGCTGCTCCTTTGGATCCACGAGTGCCCAGGATCATTTGCATGGATGTGAGATGTGTCTGTCCATCAGCAGGAGGACACAGTCCTTACTCTGTACCTGAGGTGAAATGGTGTCATTGCTAATGAATGAGGTTTATGTTTCCCCCCTAAAGGAACTTCAAGCTGTTTCCTATTTTGAACTCAGACATCCATTCATCTTCTGGCTTTTCCTGCTCTTGACACTGATTTCCTCAGCTGACATCAGTGCAGCACATGCTGTGTGATGACATTTCCTGAAAATACTTTTTCTTTACCAAGTATGCCCAAAATAAAGCAATACCAACCCAGACATGAATCCAACAAGTGGAAACTGAGAGACTTAAGGGTAACCCCACCATACAAGAGATCCCACATGAGTTGATGCCAGTTTGTATTTCACTGGAAACTTGATTGATCTTTAATGCTGTGATATTCTGATACACAACCATTCCTTTTTTTTTTTTTTACCAATAAAAAAATAATTCCACGAAGCAGCCATAGCATTTGACTGTTGTGATTTCAGGCTACATTTTGGCTGTCTTGGCAATTTTGTAGCTGAAGCACGAAATCCTTGGCAGATGGGATGGGAAACCATAGACATCAGATGTCAGGAGCATTAGGCACAATGTTTGAGTGAGTCTGGAGCTTGTGGAAAATGCCAGAGGAATGGTGATGTGAAAGAAACTCATCCTCTAAAAAAACCCAGAGCTTCCTCACACTGCCCTGTCAAGAGGCTTCTGATCTCACGTGGAAGGAACTAACTTTGGGTGGGAAAAGGAAATGGGGAATCCACAGTAAAGTCAGTCCTTGACCAGTCTCCAAGATTTCAGTAACATGCTGAACAGGGATGTTTGGGCTTTCTGTGGTAGTTCAAACACTTATTGGAAAATCCCTCAGCTCCCAGTTCATAAATAGCACTGGAGAACCTTCCAGAGGTAAAAAATTCATTAGCCATCTCCATTATTCTTCACTCAAGACATTTTCTTTTACAGATCATTATTTTTTTCTGCAGTTGGAAAGGAAATTTCAGTCAATGCTTTTTCTAATGCTTTTTCTCAAATGCTGAGTTTCCCACACATTTTTTACTCTGTTTGAATCTGTGGATTTAATACACAATGGATCATTTTGTCAAACTATTCTGGCTGTGGGTACAACTCTATAAAAATCAAGTTGTGCCCAGCACTACCATCAGTCTCCCATCTGTTTGCAGCAAGGAAAATTATTTCAGTCTTTCTACCCCTCTTGAGTCCACAGCATTCCTTGGTGTCTCCTTGGTGCTTAAAAGATGTGTAATCCTCAGCAACAAATACCCTACTTCCCAGCAAAAATAGCTTTGACTGCTCCTGCAAATAAGACCTTCAGAGTCTTAAGAGGGTCCCTGGTAATCGATTCCTTTAGAAACAGAGCCTGGTCTTGTCCCATTCATTTCTATTTCAAGCACTCAAGCCACCCAAATGCCAGTTCCCTTTATGTAGTTTTGCATTTAGCTGGTGTAGATGGTTCCTTTCATAAACTAAGTGAAGTGGCATCATCACTCTGTCAAGTCCCATTTAAGAATAGAGGATTCTTTGTACCAGCACCTCGTTGCCCAGCACAGGCTTCTTTTGGCATGCAATACAAAAGCTCAGCACTATCATCTCCTCTGCACTGGAATTCTTGCTCCTAATGGGCTGAATAACAAGGGAGTACAAGCACAGGAACAGTCACTCCTCCAGAAAATTATAGTCTGAAGACTAATGCCAAACACTGGGGAGAAATGGAGTGGCTCCTGATCCATGGAAGGTATCCCAGCAGCTCAGCTGCAGACCCAGCCCTGGTACCTCTGCTGAGGCTGGTGGGACACATTCCCTTCACTCTCCTTCCCGTGGCTCCATCTGGGAAATGCCCGAGGGGCACTGACTGACTTGGGCTGCAGGGGCTCTTTTCTCCACTCCAAACCCTACCCCTGCATTGCAGCAATACCTCAGGAAAGTCATCTGAAGTGAAGCTCCTTTGGTTCCTCCAAATCGTGTCTGTCTACATCTTTAGTTTTCTAAGCATTTAGGACCTTGGATCCACTGCTTTCGTGTTCCTTCCTTTTGAAACACAGCTGATTTTGCTGCATATCAAGAAGCATCACTGAAGTGGTAACACCATCACTGCTGCTGGAAATTCTCTATGCATCGCACAGGAGGATAAATCACAGGCTCACTAGATCTTGAAAATTAACATTTTGATTATTATGATTATCATTATCCAATCTCATATTTTATTTCTTATTCAAGAGCTGTAGGACTTTTATAAAGTAACTGCCTTGTTCTCTCAAAAATGTTGGTATATATATGTACACACATACATAAATACTATATGTATTTACATATCTATTTATAGGGTTAATTTATTCCAGTTCATCTCACAACCTGATTATTCAGCATTATGGCAATGTTTATACAGAGCCTTTTACCAAAAGACCCTGAAGTGTTTTACAATTATTCACTCAATTAAAATGCACAAGAGCCCCAAAGAGCTCTATTAAGTACCACCAGGCCTCCCTCCCTGAGGTAATATGATAATTGGAGATTATATTAATTTTAAAAGGGGCATTTTGATTTTCCAGAGCTTACTTACAGAAAAAAACCCTTGGCTACCTAATTTCCAAAGAGGGAGAAAACTGGGACCAGGCTTTGTGCAGAATGCTTGAAAAACCAAACCTGAGGAGTCATACCTGGAAATAGCTCAGGAGTCAGCTCTGCTTCTGACGAGCATGAAGGCTCACAGACAAGACATTTCACTAGCCAAGCGTCTGAACTTCCAACATTTCCCATGACAACACCTTGTCTGAACTGAACACCACAGTGACTCTGTGTCTATCTTGATCCTGGGACCCTTTGAGAGGCACAAATATAATATTTATTCTCCTTTGTCTCCCAAACTCTTGATTTTTGGCTGCACAGTGGCTCACTTATAACTGGAGAGGAGGAGGGGGATGCAGAGCCTTTAACTGGAGGATGGCAATTGTGAGTTTGGGCTCTTTCTCTACAGAATGTCTTGCACACAAATTTGTGGATTTTCTGTTGCACATCCCAGTTTTACACAGGAACCTAAAAATAGGAGGCTTTTAACTTAAAGAATACAGATAGGGTTGGTTTTGTTAATACAGATATAAGTAATATTTTAATAGAAAAAATGGCAACACCAGAGAGAGTAACACAAGAATAAACCTTTAGAAGGTAACAAAAATCAAGCAAGTGAACATCTCTATACCCAGTGAGGTGTTGATTTCAAGGAACTGTGACAATTTTCCAGCCTTCCCTAATTCCTGATCTAATTGACGTAATTCTTTCCCACTAAAAAACATCTGCCTTGCTTTTAACCTTCTAGACATTATTTCTGCTCTCCATCTTTTGAAAACAACTTTTTATGGTCTCCTAAGAGAGATGAGCCTACCAGAATAAAAGTGAATTTGCTATTAGATGACATTTTTTGACACTGCAGCTCTTCTGTACAGCATGTATGTTAATGAATTAGTAAGCATAAAGAACTTCACAGAATTAGGTATCAAGCAGGAGATAAAATCCATTTTTTTGTGATATTGAAATAGATGTTCAAATGCTACAGATCCCTTCATGTATCAAGTTCTGTCTTACAGGTTATTTTACACATGTCACGTTCTAGTAGGAATTGTTTAAAATTAGACAAGTGCCATAATAGGGAAGGACTTTTTAATCTATTATTTAAACAATGTCTTAATTTCTAAGTACTTTTGAGGGAGAAAGACAGAGTTTTAAAGTAAATCCCACAAGCACAATAAAGGGTGACCTTAAAAGTGTCTGCAGATTGTCTCACACCCAAAGTTTTTCAAATGGCAAACACACAGGAAAACCAGGAGGACAGGGGTAAACTGGAGGAACCTCTGGGCTCCTGGAAGATACCCAAGATGCCCAAGACATCAGTCCCAGAACTGATGGGGCACATCTTTTTCAGCAGTGTTGGGAGGATTAGGCTAAAAATATAGAATGGTTTTATCTATTGTAAAGTATTTAAATGGGAAGTTTGCTTCAAAAGGCAGAAGATGTCTGACAACTCATACTTATTTTTCTAGCCTATTTTTCACTCTCTTGCTCCTCTTTTATAGTTTTAATCCCTAGAGCATCAATAAAGTAGAGCACGGAATTGGGCCATGTAGTTTTACATGACATCAAAGCTCTTGCTGTCTGAGTTCATGGTCAGTGACTTAAAAACAAGCCCAGATTTCTCCTACAGCTTGTGTCATGTTCACTACATGGTAGTTTTTACACTCCCCATAAATATCTGTGATTTTATCACACTGCTGGTTAATTTAATTGATGTGTGGTTGGACGGCTTGTTGTGCTACAATGAAATTTCCAGGGTTATTGAAAAGAAAGTCTTTCCAAGTAAGTGTTTAAACTTTGTACACAAATGCTTTAGGCTCCTTTTAATTTGGCCCTGGGGATAGTTCAGATTCCCAGAATGCAGATTCCAGTAATCTGCCCTCAGGTTCCCAGATTGGACTGTCAGCCCCAGCTGAGGCTTGACCTCTCCTGTTACATGGAAGGTGAAAATTCATCTACTCGAAATATTCAAAAAGGCAGTTTTATAACACTGGATGTGGGACTTCAGGGCAGAAAGCAGCGACAAAACAAAGGCCTGGATGGTTCCCAAAATTACATTCTGCAAAGGAACAACACTTAATGGCTCTATACAGTGTAGACTGACACTGCAGTCACAAAACTGCCAAATAAAACATTATTAGCAGTTACTTTCCCTCTGACAAATGGACAGTCAGAGAAGTTTTTTCTTGTTGAAAGGCCTGTTGTGACTTTCCTTTGTGTTCTGGGGGTGAAGCAATGCTAAACCAATTTATCAACCCTGACAGTATTCTGACTCTATGCTGGAGTTTTCTGCATTGCAAAACTCCATGGGAATTGAACTCAGACAACTGTTCTTCCTGTTGGAAACAAGACAGTCAAGGAAAGTAGCTATAATCATTTCAAATTTGCCTCTGGCTCATCTTTTGCTCTGTTTCCTTTTAGACCACTACCTCATTAATAAAAATTCACTGGATTGCTGAGAGTTCAGGTTTCACAATCTATTCCTTAGAATTTGAGGCTAATCCAATGCTGACTACAGGAAAAGTAAAAAGGCAAGACAGAGCAGAGGGAGGGATGAAAGGGCCAGGTCAGGTCTGGTCCCAGGCTAAGGAAAAGTTGCCAGCAGTGAAGGAAACTGTAGATAAGGAGCACAGCCAGAATGCCCTGAGTTTAAATTTGTCACACAAAGCACAACATCCTCAGCACATGACAAGACGAATAAAGGCAAAGTCCATCCCCTTGCTCAAAATACCTTGCTGAAGATCTGCTTCCCACTGATTCCTGGTTGGGGAAAAGGCACTTCATTTGGTTCCCAACAATCTGCTTTTGCCCTGGGCAGTTACAGTCTGATTTTCTCCCTTGAAAAAAACTTTGGGAACCAGTTTGATTTAAAGACCTGCCATATTGTGGGTACTTGGCCTCTGGAGTTGGATTGGGGTGAGGATGAGCCTGGACATCAGGTGAGCAGAACAAATGACACCAAATTAAGGGAAGAGGACTCCAAAGAGGGACTCAGGACAGGGAGAAGAGATTTCATAGATTCATAGAACGTCCTGAATTAGAAGGGACTCACAATGAGCATTGAGTTCAGCTTCTGGTCCAGGCCAACTCCAAGAATCAGCCTCTGGATGGAGCACAAGAAGAAGCTGTTCCAAGAGCAGCAGCAGAAGCACTAAGAGAATGAAGTGTATGGAAATGCCAGTTGGTGAGATGTAGGTGCTAGAGAAAAACATCTGAGCCCAGAAAAAACCTGGCAATAACACATACCTGGCTTCTTTTCAGTTAACATCTTAACATCTGTACTACCCCAGTCCCTTAATCAGGACTCCAAGACAGGAGTGTCTGACTTGCAAGCAACAAGGCTCAATTTTTTTTCTTTGAGAAGATCCAAAGGAAAAATAAGTGAGTCATAACAGTGCCAGAAATCAGACTGCATTTCCTCAGCATTTCCACCTTTCCTGCTTCTGTCACAAGAAAAAAAAAGAAAAGCAGTTTATCCCATATCACCTAAATCACCCCAGACAAATGGAAGTAGAATTCCCAGAAAAAAAAATCATAAATATAAAATAACAAGGAAACATTTTTTCTAGCTTCTCTTTTCTTTTTTCACAGAGCTTGAACAAAGAAAATACACCAATTAATAGCCACATTGTATGGAATCATTATTTCAAGCCATGAGAAAAAAATGGATCCAGCCATGATCTAAGACTTGGGGATCATTAAGTGAGCAACTTAAAACTTTCATTCACAGGAATGAAAGGCTTCTGATAAATCTAAAAACCCCCATATATATCCTGGTAAAACCCTGGCCTTATTAAAGTTCATGGCAGCTTTCCTACCAGTTTTGAGGGAGCCTGGATTTTACACCTCATGGTTATTGGCTGCCAGGAGAGCAATGATGGAGATGAACAGGCTTTCCATGCTGTAAGAAACAACCAGAAAGGCTCTGTAGGACACCAAAGTGATTTCACCTCTTCATTTTCAATGACTTCACTCTAAAATAGGTGGTTTCTTCTCTTAGTGCACCACTGGGGCTGTGTCATCCATTTCAGAAAGCTGAAATGGAGCCCCCCTTCATTTCTGCCACCAGAACCCCACAGTAAATGTGCCCAGGACTTTGTAATTGGTTTTGATGCTAGAAAAGAAAAGAAAAGAAAAGAAAAGAAAAGAAAAGAAAAGAAAAGAAAAGAAAAGAAAAGAAAAGAAAAGAAAAGAAAAGAAAAGAAAAGAAAAGAAAAGAAAAGAAAAGAAAAAAATGACTTTGCAGGAAGGAATTGTTGGGGTAAAATGGGCATCTTCCCTCTCTGAATTTTAAGCATTTTGTACATCTATCCCAGGCACAAGAGACTCGTGATTCCCATGACAACTGTGGCAAATGCAGCTGAAGGCATCATTTAATTACAGTGATTCAGCCTTCCAAGGCAACATCAATTCCTTCAAGTGCTCCTGGGCACACAACACATGTTCAAAAAGGAGCATTCATGTGACCTCAAGGATATGCCCTTTAAGGTGTATTTCCATCTATATGCTGGGAATTTGGAATTCATTAATAATACCAATTAAAACTGGACACTCTGTGTTTCATTCTCCAGGCACTGCACTACAGATTTAACCCTGCAGGTTGAAAAGTTTGGGGTTTTTTGGTTAGTTGTTGGTTTTTTTTTTTATGAAACAGAAAGCTGAGATAAAGGGAAATGTCCTTATATGATTTGTTCTTATGGGCCATGGCAATAACGGCCCTGCAGAAGAAAAATGTCCCTCCCAGAGCTATATTTTCTATGGATATTACAGCAACAAGACAAAATGCAGCTGAGATCTCCCATCCCAGCATCCAGTAAAACTGTTCCCATTGTGGATACATCACATAGGAGAAACCACAACTTGTCCTTAAGTATCTGCTATAAATAATCCTACCAGAACTAAAATGTCTTTTCATTTGAGGAGTCACCTCTGTCCCTGTCAGCCTCACTTACAGGAAAGTCCTGCTGTCAATCTGAATGAGTTCTCCTTGGGAATACACCAGGAAAGCCAAATATTTTCACTTCTAACAGCACATCCACTGCAAAGTGAAAGACTAAACTGAGTAAAAAACAATTATCTTTTCGTTTTTCTAAAGACCTGCCCCATAGCTCTGTGTGCTAATTGTTACCAGTGACCCACCCCCGTAAAGAACTGGGAAAAATTAAATGTGCTTCAACCAACACTACTAATTGTTCACTGCAGATCTTATTTATCAGGAAAATTAAATATATCTGTAAGGTATGGAAGTTATTAACAAAAAAAGAAGGCCAAATGCACTGCAGACATGAGGCTACTTGGAGTGAAGGGGAAGACTGACATAAATCTATTCTGTAATCTCATGGCTGTTTCCTACTAAAGGAAGGACCAGAATGCAATTGGCTGAATTACTGGGGCAGAGGGATATGTTGCTTAAGCAATTTTTTTTTAAAAAAAGCAGTTGCACTGCTGGCACAACAGACCTAACTCTGTCACAAGTAATTTATTACATCAGTATATCAACTTTATTAAAAAAAGAAAAAGACAACAAAGAAGCCTGTCTTTGTGCCGAGCTCAGCTCAGACTGGTTTGGAAACATAAACAGCTTCAGAGTTTAATTAGAAACTGTTTACATCTGAAAGATAATTTCATTTTCCTCAAATTGTAACAGAGGTAATTCCAGATAGTTCTGCTGACTCCATAGTTTAATGTCTCGAAGCTGCCAGACTGAAAAATGCAAAGTGAGGTCTGGACAGCTGAGAACTGACTGAGAGGGGTCAGGAAATTCTGTGTTAAGTACTAATGGTTTGATTATCTAACATTTAACAGCTCTGCAGCTACAAGAGGCTGTGAGATGTCTACAAGGAAGAAAAGAGAACCAGCCAGCAAACCAAAGTGTCCTTTCCCACACTCTGTTTCAGATTTCTGTCCCATTTCCACCACGACCTTTTGCATTTTTGTAGCTTTATGTATTTATTTATTTTCAAATCTTCTGAAGTGTTGGAATAAGTGGGTTTTTTTCCCCTCAAGTTCACTTGGTAGCAAAGCCAAGATGCTGCTTTCATGGAATACCTGACTGTCTCCCGAAGACAGTGGGTTGGAAATCTCTGGAGGGTGGATATTTTCCTAGCCCAGATCTGTAGACTCCAGTTCAGGGCCTGAATGACCAAAGTGAGGGTGACCTGATATCCTGCTTCATGAGACCACTCTTCAAAAAGAACAAAAGTGATTGAAACTGATACTTTATACAACAAATGACACAAGTGATTAATACTTTTTTAACTTGTCCTTAATAGATTTTAACTATTTAACTGCATGTTTCTAATGCATATTTTTTGTATAGTAGGTGATGACAAAATAACAAGGCTCCCCACAAAACCCTTGGAGAACCAAAGCTACTGAGCAAAACTGTTCTCCAGGAGCCATCAGCCACCAGTCTAACATGCAAATATACACTGCTGCAGTGCAAAACCAGCACTGCAGCATTACTGGCCTTCCTTTGATGTGCAGACCCAAAGCTCATTAATGGTAATGAGTGATACAGGAGGGGAGAACAGGCCTTTGGCCCCATCCAAGGACCTCAGTTGTACACCACACTTCACTGCTGTTCCCCCAGACACTGCCATAGGGGGTGAGGGCAAGGAAAAAGCTGCTGAGCATCCCCCTCACCCTGACCCAACCCTGCTGCTCAGGGACCCCTCAGCTGCACCAGGATAATTGGGCAGCCAGACAGATCACTCAGATCCTCATTAATACCCATTCTTCTGCCTCCACAAGCCTTGCTTTCACCTTGGATGCCTTCTATCACCTGGATTATCACATAGCCCCACAAAATGCTATTTGGGTTCACCAGAGGTGGAAGGAAATTGCAGCACAGGAAAAGGTCAGGTTGGGGTTTAGATCCACAGGACAATTTCTCTGCCCAAACACAGATTTCATGGTGCTAACTAGAATTATCAGGTGATTTGGTTAGAGACCTACAATTCACACACTTGTGACCTACCATTTAACTTCACTTTAATAGAGAGAATACAAAACTAATCTGTGACACCTCCGTGGCTCTGGGGAGCGTTTTCAGATGGATCCTTAGACCCCAGAAGTTTGGGAAAGAAGGAGTGCACTTATTGCTGGACTTCTGAAATAACAGCTGCACACAAGTGCTAAAGTTTCTGCCAACCCTGCCCTTACACTGGGCATGGACCCCAGAGAAATCTTCAAACTCTGAGCACTGCAGAAATTGAACCAGAGCATTTACACTGGGAAAATCAGCAAGACCTTCAACAATGTGAAACAAGCACGAAATGGGGCTGGGAGTGGAAGAGAAAGCAAATAAATGGCTATTTTGGATGTCTCTGACAATATACTTGCTACCACAGGGGCTCTCAATAGAGGGGAGCCAATAAAACCAGGTTTCCTTTGCCAGCAGAAATGGATGTTTATTTATAACACAAAGTAAAGTGTAATGCACCTCTCCTTGGCTACTGAAGTTAACACATGAAGGGAAAGCATCAAATGTAACTGTTTCTCTTCTAGATCACGGCACTGAGCTTCCAAAAGAGTTTGGAATTGGCCTGTGAAGTACAAAAAAGAATAAACATTTTCTAATCCTTGGATGTCTGGGCCAGTTCTACAACAAACCCATGGACCAGCTCATCAGCACTGAGGCAAACACTGAGTTCACACTTACAGTACCTTTTGTGCAACTCATGGTCTCGCTTGGTGTCACTTTTTAGCTACTCACAGGCATCTGGTCCTATTACTCAGGCAAAAAACCCTCTCTGTTTCCACTTACATATTTTATTAAGCCTTAATTGCAACTGAAATAGTCAGTGTTCAGTGCAGAATATCTAATTGCTCCTAGAGGGAGTTAGAATCTAGTAAGTACCAATGCTCTTTTTCAGTGGTATCTGGAAAAAGCCCACCTGATGGTCCTTCCCATCTTTAATTTTCCCCCATTTCTCCACAGCAGGATTTAGATCAAGTCAATTTGCTTAACTGGGGGCTGGCAGACAGTTGGTTTTTAACAGGTCACGTTTTGCTCTCACTCTCCTTCACAAATATGCAGCTTCTCATTGGATATCTGCTTTATTTCTAATATAAAGGTTTTAATTTTACTTAGAACCTATGGATAACAGCGGGTATTTTTTGGAGTGGGCAGAAAAATGTCATCTCCAAATTGCAACAGTAAAAGAACCAGTGTTTTTCTACGTATGATTTCCACTCTGTGCTCTTTCTCTGTTCCTAATTGTTCTCCTCCCCCAAACCCTGCCTCCAAAAACTCAATAATTAAAGTGAAATTGTGTACTGAAAGGCAATTACTCAAAATTAGCTGTTCTTTTCTACTGCGAGGGAGAGTTCCATAAAAAAATCCTCTAAAATAATGATCTATAGCTGAGAGGTTCAATTGATCTCATTTCTCCTTTTTCCTCACTTATAATCATCCCTCCACAAAACACCAGCAGCAGTGTCACAGCCCAAGCCCCACTTCCCTGTAACAGTTGTATTTAGCTGAGTAAATTCAATTTAAAATCTGACCAAATCAGAGAGTGACCTTAAATTCTAACTGTGAAAACTGGAAATGGCAACAAATATCTAAGAATAGGAAGGAGAAAAGGCAGGCACAGAGGGGTTCAATTCATTCTTGGCTTTTCAAAAGGAACACCACACTCCAGGAATATGACAAAGAGGAGTTGTTTTGTGGAGAAATTTTCATAAAGAAGCTGCTTCCTTGGTTATGTGACTGGCCCAGACCTTCCTGTGTGGCACCAAATGGCTTTCTGTCCATAACACTTGATGCCATCACAGGGATGCAAACCAGAATATGCCATGGAACTCTTGGAACAGAGGAAAACCAGGTCTATTAGGGACCTGGATTAAAACAAAAGTATCCTAAGATATTCTTTCTTTCAGAACTCTGTTAAGCAAATAGCAGTGGCTGTGCCCTGCCACATCAAGTTTTGCACTACTTAAATATCTACCACTTGCTTTGTGTCTTGAAGCAATAGCCCACAGAGTATTTTTAGTTTCCGAGGCATTTTTTATTATTTTGCACTTATTTAATCTTTTCTCCATCAAGGTCTTCCAGATCACTATGAAGGGTTTCATCCCACAGTGCATGGAAAGTGAAAATATTGGGGTATGGGCAGTAGGACAGACCTGCAGGAAAAGCTCCATCACTCCCATAGCACAGGGGACTGAGGAGTGATTTCAAAGCAGCCCTTCCCCATCATCCTCTTTTCCATCAGCTTCTGCCTGTGGGAAGGCAAAGAGAGATGAAAGAGGTGGCTCTGTCCTTGGAGCCATTCCAAGGCTGGGATGATTCAGCAACAAGAACAATCCTGGTAAGAGCAACACAGGTCTGTGAGAGGCCAACCAAAGAAGATGTTGTTATTGCAAGTTGTGTGGCTCCCAAAGGGAAAAGGCTGCTGCAAGGTCAGCATCTGAATGACTTTGGCCAGTCTACATGTTCTCCTTAGTGGATTCCTGGTCTTTTTAACTTCTGAACTAGGAAGGAGGAAATGGAAAGACATCAAGGAGGACTTTCTGTGAGAGGAAAGGGAGAAAAAGTTTCCTGTGGATTCCACTTCCCTGGTGACAAGTTGGCTGAAGAATCACCTATATAAGAACTAGAAGAGCAGACTAACTATAAAAATTTTGCTTCCCTTAAGGCTGGCAAAAAATTCCAAGCATGAACTCTTAAACTTCCAACTGCTTTGGGGGAAATCACCTGGGAGGCACCTGTGTGCAATTCTAATGAAGAAGAACATATAAAAAGTGCATTTCCAAAATTATTAAATAACCAAGCACTGCTAATTGGCAGCATTTTGCTCTGCTGTGCTCAGTTCTGCTGATAGTTGCAATGGTATAAATCTGGTTGCACCAAAACTCTGCTGTGTTTATCTATGTGTCAGGAAGAACATTTTCACACTTGAGAGTGAAGACTTTAGGGAAGGATTTGGAAAACAAGTGGAATGCTGAAATGGCTCAGCCTTGTCCCTTAGTGTTCAGATACTTTGATCTCAGTAAAAAGATTCACAGATCTCTAGTTCTCCTTATATCCTTCTTTTTCACTTGGAACAGTTTATGGTCAAAACAATGTAAAAAAATCGAGGCATATAATTAAAAAATATGCACAAAAAGGAAAACAATGTGTTTGTATTAAATATTTCTATACTGATACTATTTCTACAGAAGGATTTCTGTGATTTTCATAGCAGATATTCAAATCTCCAGAAGACCCAGACTGACATGAATTTTGGGGCTTTGTTCTTGATTTCATGTTATGAAAAATACATTTTGCTGAAGTAATATGTCTTTAGGCATTTGTAGCTCACACACAACTGGTACACATCTTGCTCATATCTTTTAAGAGTAAAAACTATAGGAAGCTCATTAAAAGATAGATCCAACAGAGTTTAAATTCCACACTGATCCCTGGAAATTTTTTCCCACCATGAAGTAATTTCCCAGACCTCTTCAAAGACTGAAACAGAAGAACTGAAAGAAATTACAATAATTGATGAAATCCCTTTTAAGTAAAAAGCCTTCAAACGTCCCCTTTTGCTGCATGACCACACCAATGATCCCAAAGTTGTGTTCACAGAGGCCTTTCTGTTCTAAATTAGATCTTTCCTGTTCTTGTTAGATATCAGATGAGGACTTCTCAGTACTTTTTACAGTAGATTCAGCCCAAAGGTTTTTTTATTGCACTCATCAAATGTATCTTAAACCAATTAGAAGAGCACAGAGTGAATGCAATGAGGTTGACTCTCTAAAGGGATGTGGCTTCCCTGGGATACTCTTTGTTTTGATCTTTTTTGCTATTTTGAGTGTGTATTTCAGGCAGGGAGTTTTCATTTGGCCTTCCCTTAACAGACATGTACTGACAGAGAGGAAAACTTTTCAATATTCCTTGAATAATGGTGCTCAGAGGAATTCTACTATTGGTCAGATGTTGGGTAAATAAATATTCAAACTGTTAATTTTAAATTGCTAGAATGCAGCTTGGCTTAAGGCATAAAGTACTCTCCTGGAATATTTATTCCAGATTGACAGCATGGTATGAAGGTAAAGCCTAAGGCTATAAACCTGATGTTAAAATTTCCATTTATAAATCAATAATCACTGCAAACAAAGCAACCTGTGCAGGTCTGTGAGAGCCACAACTGTTCCTCAGGCACAAATTGTATACAGAGTTTGGTGAAAATTCAAAGAGAGCTTTACAAAGTGAGCCTGACACCTCCTTCCCAAACCTCTGGGATCCTGAGAGGGGGCACAGAATTGCCAAGAGAAGCACAGCCTGTAAAGTGCCACAAAAACCCCACCAGGTGAGCTCAGCTGCTTGGAGCCACACCCAAGGAAAGAGGAATGAAATCTCCAGTTCCTTGCTCTGTTCTTGTCCTGAGCCAACCCAGAGCCAGGTGTCTGCACTGGCACATCCAGCACTGAGGGCAGTTCCAGACACACCCAAAGGGCTCTTATGGGGAAGGCAGAATGAGGGATTCATACCTTCTCCAGATAAGCTCAGAAAGTGTCCAAAAATTTCTGTCCTGAGAGCATCCCTGTATTTATTCCAATGTGGAGTAGCTGCATGCAGAACCAGTAACTCAGCTGAGATGACTAAAGCTGGAATGCCCAGAGCCCAGCCCTGCCTGCCCACTGCCTACCAGCCACCTCCTCACCTCAAAGCCCTGCTTCCAACCTCACTTTGTTCCCACAGTGTGGACACGAGCCCTGACACGCTGCAGAATGCAATTCCATAAGGATAATCGCTACCTGTTGTTTCAGAGGAGCCAAGCTATTTTTCTTCTCCAAACTGTAGAAATCACTCTCATTCTCCCCCCCCCCATGCACACAACTATCTTTTGTTTGTCTCTCAGCTTGCTGTGCTTGGCCTCTGGCCAGAGAGCTTCTTTCTACCCTGATGGAGGGTGACAGCTCGCCTTTGAAGCAATGCCAAGGCTGCTGTTGGGCTGACCAGCAGGGACCAATCCAGCCCAACACTCCCTGGCCTCTCCCAGATTGCTCCCCTTCTTTCCCAGAAACATGCAGTCTTGGAAAAGGCAGAGGCTGAGCCCATCACATTTCCCAGAAGAGTTTTTTAAGCAACAGATGAACTTTCAGTGCACACAGAGAACCCAGGAGCTTGAAGGAGCCTCAGATGATCATCCAGACCATCCTTTGCCCTAAGGCACATCCAGCTGTACCTACACTGCTGGCAGACATTTGCCTGCCTGGTTCTCATAGCCTTTCAGCCCCAGGCAGTGTCATTTCTGCAGGCAGCTCATCCAAAACATCACTTACCATCAGACAGCTTTGCTAAATCTGCTCTTACTTCAATTTAATCCTATCAGTTCTAGTCTGAATATGGACATGGACAACTCATTCATCATAGCCTTTATTTCTTACAGGAATTTAAAACACAGCAAAGCAAGCTGTGACTGATCACTCTGGCCAGGGTGCCTGGGCTTTTAGTGTGTACAAAACACTACCCTTCTCCCTTGACACAGTGCCTTTACCATCAGCAGAGCAACCCTGCAGTACTGACACAGAGAATCATGGAATATCCTCCATGCAGGAGGCCCTCCTGGCCCTGCCCTCAGAGATGACCACAGGTTCACTGCCTGGATTTCCCACAGTGTGATACCTCTTTTCATGGAAGATCTCCTTCCATCCACAGAACAGCCCTAATCCCACCAACCTTACAGATTCCATGTGCTCACGTGTTAAAACTGCCACACACGCTTACAACAAAGGGGGAAATGCAAAAGCTTGTGCAGAACTAGAACCTTCCCTGCATGAGACAAAGGATTTGCAGAGAATTTAATAGTGTATTTCCTGCATTACTGTATTTCCTACACGCTCATTGTGGTCTTGGCCTTGGGATGTTGCTCATTTCCTATTATATCTGATACTCAGCTGGCAAAATAAGAAAAGGTGAAATTCGGATTCAACACTTGCAATGCACTTTGTTTGGGTGTAGTTTGGGTTTTTTTAATTAACCATTTGCTTACAGCATTTTTGTCTCTCACACTGGTAACCTGCAAACAGAAAGGTACAGAGGTATATCTTGTGCTCTGATAACACTTTGAATTGTTTCAGCTTGATGGGGAATAACTGTGAGATTTGAGAGGTGCTGAAAAGTCTTTCCTTTTTTTTTGCCTTTCAGTGTTCCTGAGACACAAAATGAAAACACAAATGTCCCACTGTAACTGTGTCCTGCCAGTCTTACCCTTGCACTTACCCAGTCGAGGGGTTCATGATACAACCCCCTTTCTCAGTAGATGCTTTGCAGTTGCAGCCCCTCTCCAATGTGTCATGATTCATCCCAAAATTGTGCCCCAGTTCATGAGCCAGTGTGACTGCTGCACCAAGAGGGTTTTCTGAGTGATCCTTAAAAAAAGGCCACAAAAGAACGAGTCAAGTTAACATATAAAACTGAGTCAAAATATTCATTCCCCCTTTAAGGTTCTATTGCTTCTCCTTTGAAATGTTTTATAAACTTAGCTGCAGTTACTCTAATGTTAAATAAACCCAATTTTAAATTCAATTTGGTACCACTGAACAGCTCTGAACATCTGGGTCATCTCTTTGTTAAGGCTTAAAATTCCCCTGTTCAATAAATCCCCCAAACTCCCAAGACATGGAGTGTTGGAAAGGTTCTGGGTGAGGATGAGTGAGGTGAGGAGATGCTTCACATCAGGAGGTAAATTACAGATGCAGCAAGAGATTTCACTTGGTCTGTTTAGTATGCTTTGTTTAGTATGCTTCAGACTGTTCCTTGAGTACCAGAATGTCCAAAATTTCACAAGCTTTGTAAGAAAGCCCTTTGAAAACTATTAAAATGAAAGGCCAAAGCAAGTCAAAATCTTCCATGGCCTCTAATTAACACCTATGAATATTCTAAATGTCTCAAGTGTCAATTTGAAATATGAATGCTAGTCCTTGTTGAAATGCTGAATTTTTGGGATAATTATTTCTGTGAAATTCACCTCGTGATCTGATTACAGGCTGCTGATCCAACTCATGTTTTGGCTTAACCACAAGTAACAGAGTTTTCCACATTGATCATTTTCATTGAGGGCAAAAAGCATCCACTGTACTTGTATGAAAGCTTTCCCTAAAGGCATAAACATGTAATATAAATGCATGATCCACTATTTATCCATCAGTAAATGGAATTACTATGTACAGCTGCCTGCTCTAAAAGCTTGTATGCACTTCAAATAACTCTTCTAGTATCATCTAAGGCAAACTCCAGACTAGAAAAGACAGGTAAAACTGTCTAAAACATTATCTGTGCATTAACAGAAGCCTAAATACAGATTTAAGACGTAAGGGTTTCTTCTTTCATCTGTCTGGGCTAATAGTCTTTTTAGTAAATCACTTCTCAAAGAGCAAACAAAATCAAAAAGAGAATACAGCCATTCTGAACACAAGAAACTGCTCCTTCTGCATTTGGAATGAACACAAAAGACTTTTATCTTCTAGCAAAATATGTCTTTTTAGGGGTTTTTTCCTGAATTTTAAAATCTTGATATAAAATCTTGTGACAACCAGTTTGTGGGCAGTTTGTCCTGCACATGTCTACATGTGCAGATGTCTTATCTAGATACTGGTGAGATACAGATGGATTTATCTTTGTAAACAGTAATTTATGGAACATTTAGAGAATTTAGTGTAATTTAAGATGATGTCATAAAAAGAGCAGAACCTCTCCCATAAGTGGAAAAAAATGCATGACCAAAGATTAAGAAAACAATGAAATAATTCCATATAATTTACCAATGACACATTGATGATGCCTTGAAATTAAGGCAATTTGGTCCAGACAGGAACTCTTCTAAGCATTGATGCACTCAGACAGAGAGCAAACTGAGCTCAGATTTTCTTTGTTTTTCCAGCATCCCTTCTACTTCCTTAACAGTGATTAAATATATCTGAACACTCTAAAGCTAGCAATTAAAAATAAAAACAGGAATTCACCCAGTCCACTCCAGAAGCAGAGCAATAAATGATGTGAAATGTAATTTGGGACTTGAATAGGCAAACAATTATTACAGCCCATGCAGTTCTCATTACTTGCTCAGATCCACTTGGAATGCAATTTTATCGGCTTCTAGAGGGGGCTTTTAAAAGAAGGAATGTGATGCCTCAGCAAAAGGGGTTATTTGAAGACAGCAGAAATGAAGATTATCAAAACAAACAGTGACATGTCCCATTTGATATTGAGACCATTTAAGTGTCACAAGGACTAAAGAAATGAATAGCAATGTGACTTTGATTTATTCCACCAGGGTCTTTTAAAGTTAACTTGAGCAGTAAAAGTCATGACCAAACAGTTTCACAACCACTGAATAAGCAACCATCTACTGCTAAGACATTATGAACTATTGCACAAAGCATGCAGCTGCTTTCAGCTGAATTCTCTTCATCCCACTGAGATTCAAATCAAATCCAAATACTAAACCACTGGCACCTACAGCTGCAACAGGCAAATGCCCTGATCTTGATACTTTCCATGTTCACTCAGGTCACAGAGTCACAGAATCACAGAATGGGTGGGGTTGGAAAGGATTTTTTAAAGCTCATCTCATTCCACATCCGTGCCCTGGGCAGGGACACCTCCCACTGTCCCAGGGGGCTCCAACCTGGCCTTGGACACTTCCAGGGATGGGGCAGCCACAGCTTCTCTGGGCACCCTGTGCCAGACCCTCACAGGGAACAATTTCCTCCGAATTTTCAGCCTAAATCTCTGCTCTGTTAGTTCAAAACCATTCCCCCTTGTCCTATCACTCTCATAAAAAGTCACTCTACCTCTTTTTTTATAGAGCAACTCAGTAATATTTTACTTTTAAATCCATGAATTATCTGGGCAATCTTTTGAAACAGAAGAATGAAGACTGAATCATGTCAAAGACTCACTTTAAATGTCCAACTTCTCTTTGGTCTTTCTGTGATACTATAGAGCCATCACAGGAAAATACAATTATAACAGTTTTGTTAAAGCTTCTCACACTCAGATGGCTGCTCTCCCCACTCTGAGTTTCTCTTAAAATTAATGAGAGATCAGGTGTCACCTACTGAGAGAATTCAGCCCTATAGAAAAGCAGAGACAGACAGGCTCTTGGGGAGGCATGGCAGAGGAATTTAGATCATATAGTAGAGCTGACTGACTGCAAAAAGAGTCAGGAAAATCAGATCAGACAAGAATGACCCCAGATTTTGCATTAAAATGTCATTTCTCATGTCATCTCTCACTGTATCTTCTTTCAGAACAGTTTGTGGGGTGTGGAGCTGTTGCTGTTGAGTGTTTGGGGTGGGATGGGTAAGAGGTTGGCTGAATTACGAGGCTGGGCAAATGTTCAGTTGTCCAGTGTTGAGACATTTGAGCACCTCAACTTCCCAGGTTAACAATTATTACCTTTTTTTTTCATAGAATCGTAGAATTTTGAGGTTGAAAAAGATTTTTAAGGCCAATGAATCCAATCATTCCCAGCACTCCCAAGGCCACCAGTGACCCCTGTCCCCAAGTGCCACATCCACAGGGCTTTGAAATCCCTCCAGGGATGTGGATCCATCACAGCCCTGAGCAGCTGTGCCAGGGATGGACAGCTCTTTTGGTGGAGAATTTTGCCCTAATGTCCAATCTAATCCTCCCTGGAACAACTTGAGACTGTTTCCTTTTGGTTTGTGTATCTTCCAAATGTAGAGCTTCCTTCTGTAGGTACCAGTTTAAATAAATACTTTTTATATACACCTCAGTGAGCCTTTGTTGACTGAGGGGAGAAGGATGGGCAGCTGCACATTTAGATTTTGCATGGTAGTGCTTCCTTGGATTGGATTTGGCCTATTTTTGAGGATTTATCTAAGGACCTCAAAAACATTTCTAGTCCTTCTGTGCAAACCTCAAGTTAATTTGCACCTCAAAAGCTTGAATTCATTGTGGTGGGAGTCTCTGGGTAACTTTGTGCTCATTCATGACCAAAGCTGCAGCCTGGCCCAGGATTCACACACTGACACTGGGTTTCTCCTGGACACAGAAATCAGTCTCTCCCCTGTCAGAGCCCTGAGAGCATTCTAAAAGAAATGCTGATTCTTGTTTTCTTGTTACTGGAATGGACTATTTGTAATTGTTTCTGTTTGAAATGACAGTTTCCAGAGTGAAGAGGACTGGCTTGGCAGTAAATTACACTGTAGAGTATTTTAAAGCTTATGCTAAAAATCAAAAAGACACAAGAATCATCATTTAGGGCATCTCTAACTAAAGATAAATCCAAGGCAGTGACTGCAAGCCTGAGAATGAAATGGATAAAATGAGGCTGTCTGCCTCATACATGCCTTTACCAAAACTTGGAAGTGGACTTGGAGACTCTTACAGCTTTTTCTTCCTCTTTCCCTCCTTTTCTCTTTGAACCTTTCACTGAGGTACCCAGTGAACAGCTGCTACAAAGAGCAATTACAGACTGGGCTTCTAAAGCCAAAAAGAGACTGAAATCTTTATATTTTCTATCATTTTGACACAACTTGTTGCAAACTGTGTGATTTAATCCTTCTTTTCAACCCTCCTACACCTCAGCTTCCCTGCTCCTATTGTAAATTCTCTGTACCGCCTCCCTGGGGGTTAAGAAGGAAAGAAATGCAGGAGCTTCAGGGGAGTCTATCCCTGGAGTTACCCTGCTATGTGGATTGCCTTGAGACAAAAGCCTCAGCGTCCTGGGCTCCAGATCAGCCCATGAAGCTTTGAAGAACTGGGAGCTTTGCCAAGTGTTTGTTCCTCAGCTCCCACCTCATATATGTAGGACACATAGCTCAGAAGTCCAGCAGAGCTGGAGAGATCCCTCACCACATCACCTGAGGTGCTGGAAGTCCCAGCAGAGCTGTAGAAAACATAAAGGTTTTCAGCAGGTGCAGGCTGAGCTCAGAGGGCATCTAAGGGGGAGTTCAAGAATTCCACATCCAATTTTATTTAAAGTATTTCTATTGTAATAATGAATTAATTAAAACTTCCTCCCCCTCAACGTAGCACAAAAAATTGTTTGAAATGAAAGAAATATTAAAATTCTGAAATACAATACTCCAGAATTACTTCCAAATATTGGCCAAGACACCTAATTGTATGTTCATCATGTCTAACATCTGACACCAGCATCACTAGTAACACCCTGTGAGAGACTCAGGTAGAATAAATGCTGCCTTGGTTTGTTCTCTCTGTCTGGCAATGCAATAAAACCACTGCTGCAAAGATGGAAAATCAGGCCTAACACAGGAAACTCTATAAATATCGAATAAATTCAATATAATAAAAGATTCAGGATAGACTGTTGTTGCCTGTAACACAAGTATGCCCGAGTGTATAACAAACACATATTCTGGTTCTCATCCTTCACAGCACCTCAGCGCCTGATTCAATGACAATTAGGAGTATAAACCTCTTGCAAAGAGGCCATGCTGTATTTTAATGCAATATTTTGACTTTTTTTCTTTTTTTTTCCCCACTATGGAAACTATGATTTACAAGCAATCCAAACAGAGATTTAAATAACACTGAAAATGGGACAAACGGGGCTGGTGTCCTGGTTCAGGATGCAGGTCTGCAAAAGCTGGTACTGTGTTGGGCTGGTTTTGGGTGCTGTGCTTTCCCACTTACCATGACGACCCCTCCAGACTGCTCTGCAGTGCACATGCTCATTATGGGCGCCATGCCAATGGTGGTCCCTTGGAAGTACACCCCGCTGCAGGAGGGTGGGAAGGGAGAAGAAGAGCCATCAGTGCCAAGATACCTCCCTATTATTTTCAGTCTTGTATTTTTGCCAATCTCAAACAGAGATCCCATTTCCAGCTCCCCACATTTGCAGGTTTGAAACAATGGGAAGCATGGATTAGCCAGGCTGACTTCCCAAACTGACAACAACAGCATCCCTGCTACAAGGAGCATCCATTCGATAACCATCCTTTGGGTTTAGGACCCTGCTTTCCTTTCTTTTTTTCCCCCTGACTGAAGCTGGGAATAGAAATACAAACACAAAAATAATGTCTCTAGCTCAAAGGAGGGTTATTGTAATGCAGTGGGAAGTTTATATGCTACTTGTTATGATGCACAGCCTAGAAAGTAATAATTCCAAACAAAGCATTATTATACACAGAGAGCAATCAAATATCTCATGAGGGACAGTTTGGAAGGGCTCAATTTATTCTTACACAGCTATTGTAAGAAATAAAGAATTCCTTTTAATTTCTAAGACATCAGGTATATTTATCTGTTTATACATAAAGAATAGTTAATTGATCAAAATAACATGTGATTCATGAAAAAGCTGTTCCTCTTATTTTATTTTAAGAGTGCTCTTACTTTCATAGAATCATAGACTGGGTTGGGTTGGAAGGAACCTTTACTCAATTACTTCAATCCAAGAATCAGTAGCAGGATAAAAGATGTGTATGATTTAATTTTTAAGTCACAAGTGAATTGTCCAGTTTAGGCTAAATTTTAAAGCTTAGTAAGGTCTTTCCACTAAGAAATAGGCTTCACACTGTGGTCCCTTAGCTCTACATTTGGAGGAGGGCAGGACTGCCTTTAAGACTGGGCCCAGTTTAAACTGCCTGTAAACCCACACCTTAAGTATGTAGCAGTTTATTACACATCTACACGAGTTGTATTTGGGACAGGCTCTGAGCAGCAGGGCTATTGCAGAGCTGGGGGAGGAAATCCGTCTGAAGCATCTGCTGAAGGGCTCTGCAAAGTGTTTTTAAGTTTGATGTTTGCAGAGGAGAAAGACAAACCCTCAGGAGCACAGATGTTCCTTCCAACAGCTCAGCAGCTGGGGAAGGATCCAGCACAGCTCTTCCCAAACCACCAAAACCCCAGCTGGCATCAAACATGGTGCCAAACCTACCTGATCAGCTGTGCATTGTCATGGGGTTTACGAGGTAGAAGTTTTAGCTTTCTCCAGTCCAGAAACTCATGAAGGCTGGTGAAAGGGTCTTGAGAAATAGAACACTTATCCATGTCATTCCACACTTCCACTCCCACCAGGGCTACTCGGATATTTAGTGGCCTGTAGAACTAATGAGGAGAGAAAAATAGAAATATGTCTCTAAAAACCATTTTAGACCACATTGGATTAGAATATTCAACACAAACATAAAGGACCTTCCTTGTGGGGGTTAAAACAGTGTCCAGGGTAAAAGTGAACATCTGATGGGACTGACCCAAAGTATTTCCATGACTTCCAGGGAGAGCCAGATCAACAGCAGCAATGGAGCTAACAATCCTAATGTGAGAAGGATTCCAGAATGGATCAAGTCCAGATTTGGCTGATAGTGTGAGAGAAACACACCCTAAATCTCTGTCTTGTTTCTATGCACTACAGACATTTGGGTAACAGCAGTTTGCTGAACATAAATTAGGCAGGAAACAAAAAGTAAATCTCAACATGCAAAATTAATTTGGTGCAGGTAACACATAAACACCTGTCCTCCACTATTAAGGCAGCAAGACAATTATGGATGAGGTAGGGGTGTCTTCAGCAGCTTGTTTTTAATCAGGAATGCTTCTTCTTGAGCTATTTCTCTTGAAGTATCACTTGATAAGTTCTCAGATAAATTAGCACTCTCTCAGTTATAATTTCACTACTGGACTCCTAATGTTTTTCTGGACATACAGCCCAACATAAATAAACTCTAATTTGTTCAAAAATCACTGTAGGGCACTCTTAGACTAAATTGTTTGTTGTCAAGAAATTACTTCAAATCAAAAAAAATCCAGTATATCTCTCTCTCTTCTTGCTCTCGCTCAGCCATCGCCTTCTGTTTCCTTAAGCACTGTGTAGTTCTAATTCTGCTCTCTTCCTTGGATTTTATATCCTGTTCACTGTGTCTTCATGGGTTCTTTATTGGTCTTACAATTGGACCTTCCCTTGCTGCTACAAAGGACTTTGTTCTCCAAATGTACCTTCCAAATAATCCTCATTTTCCTATAATTGTTCCATAGGTGATTATCCCCACCCTCTTCCCAGGTGAACAAAACCCAAGGGATAAACTGTACCTCTCCTTAGGAACAGTGTTTCCATGGATCTATGGATCCCATATACAGCATAGCAGAGCTCATGGCTTAGTGTAGCAAAGAGCATATGAAAGGGTTAAATTTATTCTTTTGATTTTACTAGGTGGAGAGAATCATTGCTCTGAAATAGTGGACTATTAGGAAAGCTGCAGGGTTAGCTCCTTGAAAAGATGAGTGGCCAAGGCTGGGAAAGCTGCTGATCTGGGCATGGTGGTTCTCTTAATTCACTAGTAGAAGAAACAGATTTTACAGCAACATCCTTCAGAAAGTGAGTAAGGTTGGAAAAAGTGAAACAATCCTCGTGTTCTTACCTTGTCAACGTAGTTTGCAATTTCTATCAGCCTCTGCTTAATTTTTTCCACATCCTTGCCTTGTCTCTGAAACTTGGAATGTAAGAGATCAATGTACCAGCAGCACAAACATCACAGAGTTCCCCCAAGAGACGCCTTACTGTGCCAGCACCTAAGGGGTGTTTGGGAATTACAGAGTGCAACCAGAAGCCACCAGCAGACTCCTGTTGGATTCATGGGAACATGGTCTGCCTCAGAATAAGCACAGGCTATGGGATGGGATTTTGGTTGCAAGGGAAGATTTAAAAATCTCTAGGTCCTACATAGGGATCTTCTAGGGAATGATGTTTTGGGAAAAAGGCTCTTCTCTTAGTGGGTCTTGCAGTAGAGTGATTGCAATTCCCTCACTAGCAGTGCTCAAGGAAACCAAAAAATAATGAAGCAGCAAAATAATTCCAACCAAGATTTAGATCTTTGGCTGCCATTCAGCCCCTGGACATATCTCCACAGCCAGGGCTTCATTCTGGCTTTGAAGGTCTCTGTGCACCCCCTCGGGAAGGCAAGTTGTGCTCCATACAATGTGATGGTAAAGTGCTGCTTCAAAATCACTGACAGCCCCTCTGAGGGCAGGGGGAATGGCAATGAAGACTTCACTTGCTCAAAGACACCCTGGGCAGTGAATTAATATTTGCCACCTCTTCAGTGCTGACAGAGATCCCAAATTCCTCATGAATTATTGCAAGAAATTTTACAATCGACTCTCAGTTTTGTCCTGTCTTAATAATTCCTGCCATTGCTTGGCCCTAATTAGGGAAGATGATTTACTTGTGACAGCCATCACATTATTGACTGAAGCACGTTTGCTTGCAGCACCATGGTCAATGCGCTGAGCCACCCATTTCCTACTCCTGCTTCCCAGAACTTTTTTAGTTTCTTACCTCCCGATTATCTGCCACAATAACAAGCTCCACATATTTCGTTGTCTTCAGAGTCTCCCTCTTGTACTGTGAAAAAAATCATGAAAACTTTACTTTGTTTGCAGCCTCAGTACAACAAAGTACTCACAAGAGCAGACACACAACATCTCAGATTTCCTAAGATTTCATTACATGCAAATTTGTATTGTATTCCTTCTCCTCATGGAAGTTTTCCTTACTTACAAAGACCCCTGGGATTTGATGACAAGCAGTAGGAGAGTGGTGCAAAGTCTCTCTCAACCTTTCAACTTTCTGCAGTTGAAATGTATGAGTTATCTTTCCTTGCAGGAGAATATCACCTCCAGCAGAAAGACCTTTGCTATTTCCAAGGCACATTTAAAGTAGTGATGAGATAACTTCTAACAAACATTTCATACAATAGACAAACTGGCTACTAAGAAAAATGAGAGATAAAGGGATATTGAGTGAAGCAGAGAAGAGGTCAACTGATAAATTATGTAGGAAGAAAAACCCAAGAATAAAAACTGCAGAAAAAAAAAGGCAGAACCAACTGTCAGTGTCTGGGGAAGCAAATTAATACTCTAAAAATGGAAAGCATACATTGAATTTTGTATCTGCATATTCATGCAATACAGCTGGGTCATGATACTGGCAGTTCTAAATGCAGGTCTAAAAGAACCAGAATGTTTAGCTGGAAAAAAAAAATCACTGAAGACAGTGAAATGATTTTGTAATAGTACAAATCATATCACAGCTCCCCTGCTACCCTAAATTTTAGTGACCTATTACTGCTTGTGAAAGTTCTGTGATTTACAGCAGCTGAGCACCTATTTTATCATTCCTCCCATGTGTCTGGAATAACACAGGGAAAAGAGGTCTCAGCAGAATCTTCGTGCCACAACTTAAGGGTCTTAGGCAGATGTCTGACCTACTACTGACCATGATGTCTTGAATTAAACTGATGCTCTCTAACCTAAAACATGACTAAAGCTTTCCAAAGGAAATTGTTTCAAGGCAAACCTTGTGATCTCCTAAGCTAAGCCAGTGCTGGCCATCACCTTCCAGCCAAATTTCACAGTTTTCTCCACATTATCTTTGTTATCTGCCAATCAGTCATTTTGGATGTTTTGCAAGAAACCTTGTGTTTAGAGGAAAGTGAACAATGTAATCTTTGGTAACTGATTTTTAAACTCATCTTTAATAGTGTTACACAACCTTCAAACCACAATAACTGGGAAAGAGTTCAGCTCCATTTGGACAGTATTTATGGACAGAGAAAGAAGTAAAAGCTATTGTTAAGGAACTGAACATCAAGGATACAAACCCTTGACAGGGTTACACTTATTAGGTTGTCTGGCACATGAGCTGAGTAAGATGCTCTTACAACTTTTGGGTATTGGGGTTCTTTGCCACTTTCTCGTGCTCTGCCAGAGCCAACTGTCACCTGCAGTGCCTGGTGAGGAGCTGGCTGGGAACCAGAACTCCAACAAGTCCATCTGTCCCTAACCCTCCTGGAAGAGCAGTAGGTGCTATTCAAAGGGACTGTCATGTCTCAGTAGACTTCAGCAGAATACAGTGTTCTGACAGAGCTCAATTTCATAGAAACACAGAATGGTTTAGTTGGAAGGGACATTAAAGCCCATCTTATTCCACCCCCTGCCCTGGGCAAGGACACCTCCCTCTATCCCAAGTTGCTCCAACCTGGCCTTGGACACTTCCAAGGATGGGGCAGCCACAGCTTCTCTGGGCAAACTTTTTCTTGCAAATACATCAGACAGGACTGAGATGCCACATAAGGCAAATGACCAAGGGGATGTGGTTTGTGATGGAATTGATCTCTCAGACACTAGAAGTCTAACATTATCCTGAAATTTCTTATGAGGTCCTGAAGAGATGCACCCCCAAGGCCTCTAACCCTCTTCCAAATGAAGAAAAGACTATTCAATAGAATCCAAGTACAAAGATACAGGAAGAGCTCTGTTACATTGGTCACTTTAAAACATTTACTTCTTATCAAGAGTAAAACTGCTTGGACTGAGGAGAGTTTGCCAGAGAGAAATTAGCTAGCAGGGTATTATCACATAAGCCTCTGGTGACTGCCTTGCATAACAAATCTGTTCCTGAGATTTGCCCAAAGGCTATGTGCATTCCTAGGGTACCACATTTATTCATAAAATATACCAAATTATGGCACCTTTCAGCTTGTTTTCTGCAGTTAGATGTATCAATGCACAATCTAATGCCTGAGTTAATCCTTCAGAAGCAAAATGAAGAGTCATTAACACAGCCATGATAGAAATACAGATGGGGAACAATATGCTTTGTTCCACCACACCTGATCCTACCACAAAACTGCTGTTCCATGAAGCTATAGCCCTTCCTCATGCTTTCCTGCCTGGGAATTGGCATGGCTTGGATCCACACTGCAGTGGTGCACAACTTCTTCGTGATCCACTTGCCCCAAACGACTCTGTGGCCACCAAAATGGCTTTTTCATGGCTGCAGAACAAATTCCATACTGCAGGGGCTGTCCCACACATCAGGCTTGCTTTCTGTAGGTTCCTATCTCAATGGAGCTCAACTGGAAAATGCACTCCCTGCTGCAATTTGAGGGTCCACTGAGTCATGAAATGACCCAGTATTTACAGAGCTCCAGCTCCAGTGGATCAGGGCATGTCTGCAGACATCTGCTGCATCACCTGCCTTGCTCTGCTGCAGCTCATGTTTGGATCTGGGGAGCTGAGTCCCATCATTTATCTGTACTTACATCTCACCCAAAGGTCAGGCTGACTTTGTGATACATTGATCTCACATTTCGGCTCTGCTCAGTAAGGATTTAGTGTAGGTAGTTGAGTGAAGAGTCAGGGGGGAAAAACTGAACAAAAATCTTCCCTCAAAACTGTCAAGAAAAGAAAAATTTTCATCATGCTCTGCACCTGAGACTGGGTTTCTGCTTAACTCTGTCACCCAGTGTAATCTGGAGCAGCCTTATGTCTCCCTGCTTTTCAGGTCATCTTTATTCAGTGTGTCCTGACATTCTGCTTAGTTGATGACAACACTGAAATATGAAGACTCACTCCACACAATACATTTGACAACTTTCAAAATTCCTACATTAGAAGCGTATCCAACACACTCATTTAGATATATTGTACCTATCCCTATGATGTGACTGTTGACAGGTTTTATAATTATGTCCACTGAACCACAGCAAAAATAGTTTTCAGATATTTAAAGTGAATTCTGGGATGTAGTTGAAGCCATCAACAAAATATGAGAACCATAAGGGTGATAATAAAATTGCTTTGACTGTATCAGCTTGTTACATGCCCACATTTTATTTCAGTGTTACATTGATTACTTTAGTGAAATTCAGTCAAAACTTACAAAGAATTTGGAGAGACCTTAATAAAGTTATGAAAAGTATTTTGCCAGTATTTTCTGCCTACACATATTTTTAGAAATGCACTTAATTCTTAGGATGGTATATGCAAAGGCTAATGCTTTAGATGTAGTATTTAATATTCCTAGGTTGCTTTCCTTAACAATTGACCTGATGCAAAGATTTAGTCCTACATGCAAGGACAAATGCCACAAAATAAATGCTGCAGGCAGATTTGTACCATTATAAAATCATTATATAATTTCTGAACACCTGAACCACCCTTTTCTACAATCCTCATCCAATATTCAGAGAAACTTATTGAAGTATTTCCTCTTCCTGATTTTTAGCTTATTTAATTTTCCCCAGTTTCCATTTGCATTTCACATTAAGTGCATTTCTGCCTGCCTAAAAGCAACTACAATAATCCATCTGTAAAATAATATGATGAGAATTTGTTTTTTCTGCAGAAGAGACTTTCTTGCTAAAATGTGAAGGTTCAAAACCTGGAATTAGCAAAGCACCACAGCTGTCATGTTCTCCTCCACCTTGGGTGGGCAAGAACTTTTCCAGACATTGCTCAGTATTCTTAGGAGTTCTTAAATTCTGGTTATAATAATACAAGAACCAAGATGTATTATCAGAATAGGATGAAAATAATGTGTTGAAAAGAAAGTAAAAAGCAAGTTATGCATTTAGAACAGAGAACAAGTTATAAAGCTTTAACAAATAATTTCAAGCCTGCACTTCAGCAGATGACATCAACAGAAGCTGATGATGTGGGTGAATGTTTTGCTCAGCAGAGACTCTGTAACACAGAGTTGTGACAGGCAGAAATATGGAAATGCTGCCAGAGATGCACTCAACCAACCAGACACACAAAAAGCACATCATCCACCTACCCTGCCAGCTTGAGAATGGTGTGATGTGCCATTGTCAGCAGCTCTCATGGCAGTGATGTCCAGCTGGTGGCCACAAGATCCTGGGGCTATTTTCAAATTCTCTGCTCGGTAGATCTTGTGTTCACTTGTAGCACCTTCTAATGGCTCCAGAATGTAGCTTTTGTTTCCAAGTACAATAAGTCCCCTGGGACAGAGGAGAGCAGAATGAGATGCATGGTTTGGAACTACAACAAAGTTACAACAGGTTTAATAATGGTGGTGTATGAGAAAGCAAAACGCTGATTTACCATGTCATGGTCGAGTGGAGCAAGAAACATCAAAGCTGTGTATTTTTCATTGCAGCACACTATACTTTAAAAGAAGCAATGGCTCACAGAAAATTTGTCTCTTCTGAAGTGCTGCACTGCAGAGCAAAATTATATTTGTGTTTTATTTGTTTTTCGTTCTCCCAGTGATGCATTGACATTGCTGAGCGGAGTCACGACGTGCGTGCTCCCAAGGCCCAGTGGCAAATGGGAATGAGTAAAAGCCTGGTGAAATGCTTTTGTAAGGAAAGGTGCAGCCTGAAACCATTCCTTCTGGTCTGCAGAGTGCATTATACCTTTTAAACCAAATGCTGATGTGAGTGTCGGCTCTGCCAGACGAAAGAGGCATCGCGGTGTCAGAACGGATTATTAAATATTGCAGAGGGGCAGCAGAGTGAAGCTCGGATATATTAACAGTGGATTCCTGGTTAACTCATTTTACTGCCCAAAATAATAATTTTGACAGCAATATCACCTGCTCCCTGAGGAACTCAGATTCTCCATCAATGAAAATACTCTTGCTGTACTACTTTAAGCTACAATCTGCAAAGAGGAAAGAAGGGGTTAGGAAGAGAAACAGCACTGTGCTCCAGGAAAGATGTGGAAGAACCTAAGACAATTCTCATATGCTGCCTCCTAAAGAAAATCCTCTCCTCCTGTCTACTCCAGACAGGTCACCAAAGAAAATACCATTTTTTGGTTCTTGTTCTGGATCCTGCCCGGTTATTCTGAGATGCTACAGCAAAACAATATTGACTAAAGGTTGAATATCTGAGAGTCTGAGAGAGTTGAGGTTCTTCAGCCTGGAGAAGAGAAGGCTTCAGGGAGTCCTTAGAGCCCCTTGCAGAGCCTAAAGGAAGGAATTTAATATTCCGTGCCTGACTTGCAACCTGAGCAAATATTGTCAGCCACACAGGAGGGTCCTGGACAATTCCCACATGGATCTGGACATCAGGTTATGTTAGCACCCGTGTGGCCAGAGAAAAACTCTCTTTAAAACCCTCTTCTGTTTACTAAACTAGGGGTAAGCATTTGTTCTTGGGCTGTTGCAAACATCCATCAGTTAGACACTGCACTTCATCACCAATTTCTTCCCTGTCTTTAAATTATGAAGGTTCTGATCCCTTAAGCACTAGAAAAGGTTCAGCAACAATAATTACGGTGTACCTACCTGGGATGCTGTTAAACTTTTAATTGGCCAAGGCATTCTTCCTCAATCCTCCTCTAAACTGCTCTATACCATCTTTATATGCTGTTACACAGCAATCTATTTCAGCTCAAAGCTGACTGTATTTTATTAGTGCAGGTTTTTTGGTGAATTAGAAGTGTCTGCTCTTTTTATTTCTGTCTGCCTCAACAAAGGTAAGATACTACAACAATTGTGAGACTGACATGTGTCACTGTGCAATTCTTCTGCAGAAAGCCAAAAAAAAAAAAAAAGATAAAAAAGGAGAAAGAGAAAGGACAGAAAAGCAAGTTAATGACACCATGAAGACTGATCTAAAGATAAAAAGTGATATTATTAGGAAAAAGCTGCCTTAGCCATTCTATTCTTAGCAAGATATGATGAAGGAACTCAAAGTCTTTGGTCTCCCAACCATTTAAGTGAAATATTCATTCCAAGCTGACTGCACAACTTTGCTACAGAACATCATTAACACCAGATCAACCAAGCCCACAGACAACCATTCTATTGCTACTAGAACAGCTAAAAGTCTGAGAGAATAAAGAAGATTTGAAAGCCTTGATATTAAAGTCTGTACAACAGCATCCACAGGAGCCTGTTTGACTGATCTAAACCAAGGCTTAGGGGCTGATAATTCATTTGTAACTTCCTTAGTACCCTTGGCAGATCAGGTGAGATATATTCCTCACCCCATGGCACAGCAGGCTGTGTGTGATGGATCACAGCTGGAAAAGCAGGACTGATATATCACAGAGCCCTTGCAGCTCCAGCCAGGATACAAACAGCACTGGTGACATATGAGAGACCTCTGAGCAGGTCATCCCATGATTTGAGTAACCTTACACCCCCCAGTTCTAAATTATTATCAGACTTGCCTTATTCCTGGGAGAATCTAGGAAATTAGGGCAACATATTCCCTTTACTCCAATAACCAGCAACTCTGTAATCAGCACAATCAAATAAGGATTGTTGTCTTTGCCTGGTGCAATTAATCATTTAATTTTGGAGGCAGCTGGAAGGAGCAATGGTGGCAGGAGTCTATTAGTCACTGTTTGAAATGGGCCAGCCCTGTACTGGCAACTCAAAACCAACATATAACTGTGAAGGGTTTTGTTTTTAACATTAAATTGATCCTTCTTAGAACACTCACTTTAAAAATTAGAGACTTCAAAGTAAAAAACTCCAAAAAACTAACAATAGAGACTTAGTAGTATCCTTTTACTGGGTAAAAGGCTGGGGTTTTCCCCCCTATTTTAAAACCAGCATTTGTTTTCAGGAGTTCATATCCCAAACATGCCACATCAATTCCACTTTTCCAGTGTATCCCTTGTATACCCATCTACTATTTAAAATAACTAGACAACCATTTCTTTACCCCTCATTTTCTTTAACTGTAGAAGATATGGACAAATGATCACATACCAGAGGGATTCATTTTGTTTTCACTGACCATACCAGTCTGACTCCCATTCCAATGACAGCGTGGGCCTTTAAGGACAGTTCCACCTTTGTATATGGAGCAATCCCATGGGCAAGAAAATCTGCAGATTTGGCATAAAGGAAAACATACTTTTCATCACTGATCCCTTGAGTGCTGCCTACAGGATATCAGCCCTTGGCTTGGGACCATCTGTAATTGGATAATGAATATCAAATATGAATTTGCTTGGCCAGCTCTCTGGTTTTGACTAATTTTCTTTTCCTCCAACTGCATTTCCCCCCCAAGGACCAGTGCCAAGCACAGCACCTTAAAAATGTAACTACCCAAAAGCTATGGTTTCTTTCTTTTTTGGTCTGAACAATATTCTACCCGTGGTAAGAATTTGATGCAAATAAAATAAATCCGTAACTACTGTTTCCTTCCACTTTTGCCAGGTGTTTCCAAGAAGCCTCTGTTACTCCTTCACCAGTTCTGTGTCTCCCTCTTGAACATGGTTCTCCCACATATCTGAGTCATCCCATAGTCTCCAAAGTACAAGATGTGCAACTTTTCTGGTTTTCAGGAAGCATTAATGTTAAATAACACAACGTTTTCCATTGTGACAAACAGTATATTAAATTACAGATCCCCAACCAAAAATCAGACAAGAAAGTCCAAAGGGAGTTCAGCAACTCTGTGAGGACTCAAGAAATGCATAGTCCTTAAAATCAACTTCCACTGAAATCTGTAGGATTTCTACCATTAATTCTACCAGGCAAAAGACTATCAGAATTCTCAAGCTTATAAATACTTTTTTGGGATGAAAACCCCCCAATATAAATTATTCAATTTTTGGTGTCCAGATGTCTAATTCATGGCATCTGTATTTTCCCCAATCCCAAACCATACAGATGCTGAGAAGTCAGAGGGATCTTGCAAATGAGCAGAGCAGGAAAGAAAAGACACAATCCAAACCCTATCTAAGACTATCACTGTCTTTTTCATCACTGGTAGCAGAGAGAGAGGAAAAAATATCTGTACATACAGCATGTCCAGACAGTGGTTCACAGGCTTCAAGCCAACTGGAAGCAGCTCCAGTGTGGTCTTGAGCCTGAGCTAATGTTTTACTCCACCTCTCAACAGGATTTGATTCCTGCTCATGTCTGGGGTTCAGCACCAATCCAACCACATCCACATCGCTGCTGATCAGCTCTGAAAATGGATAACTCATTGGTCTTTGCCTACTCTACTCCATTTTATGCCTTATGGACACATGGGGAATGTGTCTATAAGATGGGAGAACTCTCCATCTCAAAGGAAAAAAACCCAACACTATAGTTATATAATTAATTTTGTATTAATTGCTATTTAACTTGCCAGGGAACTCTCAATCAGAGAGAAATGCAATTTTAGTGCAATAATTCCATGATTTAAACAGTCGATAAAGTAAAATGTGATTTTTTTTTTTCTCTTGAAAACAAAACCCAAAACGAAATCTAAAGCAAGACCAATTGTATTTCATAAATCATCAAGCTTTAGGAAATCTCAAAATATAAATGGGATTTTTCTTTTCCAACTTGTCAGCAGAAGCAAAGGCCCTGCCAACATAAACCATCAACACATACTTGTCTGAGAAATTGTGATGCTGAAGCAAAACTTGGCTGGGACAGCATTCTATGAAACTATTATACATTATTCTGCTGCACTATGCAGGGGAAGTTAAGTCAATCAATAAACCTGAGATCCACAAGTGCAATTAAACATTTGGTTTTAATGAAGCTCACAGTTATACTCATTTCTAAACAATAATAGTGAAAAACTATTACCACTGCAAGAGGAATGTTCTCAGTTTGTAAGGAATTAATTAGAGGGCTCTCATGCTTACACAGCACACACTCACACACAAGATGAAACACTGTGCACTGCTCATGTGCCACCTAAAACCCTTCACTTCACAGTTAATGCCACAGCTCCAAAAGGAAAAGGGGTGATCCTACAGCTGTACCGTGGATTTCAATGAGTTTTAGGTGAACAGGTACCAGAGTTGGAGCCCTGGGAACCTGCAGTGCTGTTCTCACGCTGCTCACGGTGCAGAAATCTCTCCCTGCAGGGTTTCTCCACAGGCACCATACCAGGAGGTGATCCACGCAGTGAGAGGGCATCTTTATTTATTTTTCTTCTACACTCTACATTCTCAGGACTTTGTATAACAAATTCCCAGGGAAGTAAGCAGGCAAACAAACAAAAGAGGGAGAAAAATGAAGTGGTGAATGAAAACTTCACTTTTAGGCTGCTTTAATAAGTTGCAGATGAATAGTAGTGGGACAAATGAGCAAGATGATCTATCAACTGTTTTTCTAATGGGATAGCTGATATTTAGACATTTTCCAAATGGTTTGGTCATTCTATAACATTAAAGGACTGGGAAATACAGAGAATGGGAGCTGGACTCTGGAGGCAGATGTGCCTCTGGAAAGGCATCAGTTCCTCACCTTTAAAATGGGGTACATTTTAGTAAACACAGACAATTATCTATTGAAGAGCACAACACAAAAGCAAATGAATCCCGTTATCCTACTGCACTGCACAGCAGGATTCCATAAAAATAACAAATCTGACCCAAATCAACAGAGGGCAACATCTCAAAGGGAGGTGAGAGCAGTAGCATTGTTGGTGTTAGGTAGTGCAGGAGTGGAGGTGTTCTCACACAGTCACATCATTACTCTTGCAGGTTTTAGTACGGCCAATGCCTTTCATGAAGCTGAAAATATATTCTCTAACAGTGTCTGAAACATAGTTATGGCCAGAGACTACTGTAGCACACAATCCTTTCTCAGTGCAAGACAGGTTTGTCCAGAGTGAATGCAGATTGCTCTGCCACTCTCGTGCCTGGAATTTAAGCAAGGAGTTAAGAACAGAAAGCAATAAATGCAATTTTATGTCCAGCATTTGGGTTGCAGGAAACAGTAATTTTGCTGTCACAGAAAGTTTCACGTGTGGGCTCAGCTGGGAGGAGGACAAGGCAGCCCATGGAAAGCAGGGAAAACGAAGAAGGAGAGAGGTACTGGCACTGGTGTCAATTTGGTGGGCAGGTTTTATAGCACTGTGCAGCAAACAGGGAGGCAACGAGAGAAGGGTCGATTCAAACTCGTGCATCACACTGAGGGCCAGAACCAGACTGGATGGAGGAGGGAGAGGTTCCAACAGCCGGGTGGGACGGTCCCTCAGGCTTGTCCTGGCAGGAGCAATGATCCCTGTGCACCTGGGACAGCCTGCACTCAGTGGTCTCAGGATGGCTGTGAGGTGATCGTGATCAAGGAGCTGCTTAGCCCTGGAACAGCCGGCACACAGAAGCCAGGAAAGCCCAGAAACTGAACGGTTTTTAATGTTAAGCTCAAAATCCTGCAGTAGTTTCACGGTCAGATAAATGACAAACCATGTGGGATGTTTATGTGAACTAAAAGCTCTTTAGAAAGTATGGAGGAAAGGAACACATCCAAACCAGTGCTTTTCTCAACGGGGATTTTCTCCTAACTTAACTTTTGGATGAAATCTCTCCTTCTTGTGGGGAAATCACGCTTGAGAAGTCATGAGGAATTTATGCTGGGTTTTTTCTCACTGGTTTCCTACTTCCATTCCCTTTTCAAATAGTTGATGTCTGGAGTGTCACATTTAAATCTCCTCTTCAGCTGCCTGTGTCTGGGATTCAGAGAGTTCAGCCAGACCATTTCAGAATGGATGGCTTTGGGATTGGCAGCCTCGTGTACCGTAACTGTGTAATCCCAATAAAACGAGCATCTCTTCCATTCTGGGGCCTTTTCCCCATCCCTGTCACTGTGGACACAGACTCTTGCAGCTGCTGCTAAGGCTGGACAACGACTAAATACATTTTCTACTTGTAAATGGGCTTATTATCTAGGAATTGGGTAACTCCAAAGGACTCTTAAGATGTTCAAACATATTTTGGTGTTTCAGAAGGAAAAGGCTGCCTGTGACATTTATATTCTTAAACAACTGTGGCACTTCTGAGAGCACCTCTCACGCTCCCACCACCAAAGAGGTCACTGCAGATGCCTTTGTAGCTGCACATCCCTGTGCCAGAATCCTCTGCCAGCCCCTGGACCGAGATTTGTGCTGTCCTCCAGGCTGCAGTTTTGTGTGGATTTGCTACATTCTGCACTCACACAGAAAGTAATAAGGGAAAAATCATTCAAGTCTAAACAAATTTATCACAGAAGATGTGAGTGGTGGCCACAGGCCAGAATATTTGCTAAAAACTTGAAAAGCCTCCAAGCCAGATAAACAAAAGGGTATTTCCTGAGGACAGGAAGAAAACTACTTGACTTCGTGGTACCTTCACCTTCCCACAAGCTCTGACAGTCTAATTGGCTTTCTTATCCAGATGGACACACCAGAAATCCTGATTGCCCATTGTTCCCATCTCATGAATTCAGCATTTACCGACTCCTCTCCACCACTCAGCTCTTTCTTCTCCAGAGAAGTCAGCAGGACACAGATTATGGCATGATTACTTTCTCCTCTAACCTGCATTTTAGGCAGCTATCAGTGTCAACCCAATTATTTATGCCATTGTACTTCTACATGAAGCAAGGAGCCTGAACGTTATGTCTGTGAGGATATAACAGAGCTGGAATACCTGAGTGCCTGTGTGTAAGAGAGCCAAGCTTACTTCTCACCCATCTTTCACCCTTCTATCTGCCTGATAGATGTAAACTAATCAACCTGTTAGTTTTCAGATTTTACACTTGATTTTTCCTCATCACAGAGTAACCACATCGTGTTCACCAGCTGATAACTCATCTCAAATGCTCAGCCTTGTGTTTGCACTGTAGGGAAGACATTGCAGTAGGTCAGAGCAAGGCTCCTCCAGTGCAGCACCTCGTGTCTGGCCTTGGCCAGCAGCAGATGCTCAGGGGTGAGGTATAAGAATATAGCAAGCACCCCACAGCAGGAGTGTCAGAGACATCTCTGGGTTTGACAGCCCTGGAGAGGCTCCCTGAGCTCCCCTTCCCAAACCGTCTCATCTTTTTGAGTCTACTGATAAGTTTTTTCATTGACACCCCCCTGTGACACTGAGCTCCAGAGCTTCATTACAGGGTGAATAAAAAAAGGGCTTTTCTTTCCTCCAAAGTTTCATTTGATGTCTCCTAATTTTGCAGTTATGCAGTGGTTGTCCCTCTTCAGCATGACATTCAGCCTTGTTTCATCATGCCCCTTTTCTCCGTCATCTCCTTTCAAAAGTGACAATTCCTAGTCTATTTTCTCTCCTTGGATAAAAGCTGTCCCATGCCTTTGATCATAATTTTTGCCCTTCTCTGTACCTTTTCTGGATATAATGCTTCTTCCTTTACTGAGATGGGGATAGAGAACAAGAACTGCATGCAGAATTCAAGGCATGAGTACCTTATGGATTTATAAAGTGGTAATGAGGGTTCTTGTTTCATCCTCTATTTCTGTCTCAGTAATTCCTATGATCCTTTTTGCCTCTGACTACTGCTGCGCACTGAGGCTTCAGAGCATACTAAAATGGAGAACCTTTTCTTTATGACTGGTTTCATGTCTTTTAATGAACTCTCCTAATCTGGAGGAAAAGGCACAGTTCCTATCTGCCCACACCTGGAACAATGCCCAAGGTGCCTGTCTAGTAGAGGTGGGAGGATATTAGTGCTCTGAGATTTCAGAGAGCTAACAGTGTGCACTTCCTTTCAATATCTGTTTTTCAGGCACTTACACTTCAGCTCCACACAACAGCTGTGTGAGGTAGATAAAATCATTAAATGAATTTCACAGATGGAGAAACTGAGACAGAGACATTTGTCTGATTCACTTAGAAACTGTCACAAAGCCAGGAAAGGACCCTGAAAGTGAGACCGGTGTTTCCTTCCAGTTGCTGCCACAAGTGGAACGGCTGCTCCAGGGATTGTCCTCACCCAGGGCTCCATGGACCACACAATGTCTTATGTCTACTCCTGCACTTTGAAGTCTTTATCATGCCATGGAAAAACAGGAGCCCCTGCTCCAGCAAGTTGGTGAGCAAGTACATCATCCCATCCCATCCCATCCCATCCCATCCCATCCCATTCTTTCAAGTTGCCAGCAAAATAAGCCTTGCTACATTTTTGAACTGTCCTATTTCTCTTGATATTATTTCAGATTAGATCACATGCAGCCAATGAAAGAATCAAGGAATGGTTTGGGTTGGAAGGGACCTTTAAAGGCCATCTGGTTCCAATCCCCCTGCCATGAACAGGGACATCTTCAACTAGGTCTTTCCACTCAAATTCTCAAGGGATGCATTGCCACAATAATTTTCTGGTGAACTGTGGGCCTGATTCTGGAAGATGCTCAGGACTTTAATGAAGCTATTTTGGGATCTCACAGCACCTGGCCTTTTATTCCTAATCAGTTTTGCTGAGAAGGCCTGGATGGTTCAAGGAGCTGATGGTGTATTTTGAAGCCTTTTAATACACACCAAGGGCATGCAGTAACAGGACAAGGGACAAGTGTAGTCATGGGAAAAGGGCGAATGGCCTTAAGCTGAAGGAGGGTAGATTTAGAGTAGATATTAGGGAAAAAAATCTTCCTTGTAAGAGTGGTGAGGCCCTGGCACAGGGTGCCCAGAGAAGCTGTGGCTGTCTCATCCCTGGAAGTGTCCAAGGCCAGGTTGGAGCAACCTGAGATAGTGGGAGGTGTCCCTGCCCATGGCAGGGGTGCAGAAATAGATGGTCTTTAATGTCCCTTCCAACCTAAACCATTCTGTGATTCTATGATCAAGCTCAGATAATGTCTGGAAGTTATTACTATTGGTTATCAGGCTGTAAAACAGGTTCTGTGGAGTTGGTCAACAGGCACCCTTATCACAGACTGTTCTCACTCATGGACACCCTATTTACCAACTTCAGCAGCAAATGCAGCAGCTAAATGGTCACAGACAATGAGATATATCCTCAGTTGTTCTACTAGAACAAAACATATATTGTACAGGAAACTTTAGAAACTTTGTACTAAAAAAGATACTGCTACGTTTTTCCTGTGGAGAAGGAGCCTAATACTGTCAGCTTACACTTTGGGGATTTGTCTACAATAGTGCCAGATGAGAGAAAAATGTCACTGCCAGCACATGCTGCCTTGACATATCTGACTACCTAAAACTGGTGAACGACTCTGTGAGCTCAACATTTGTAAAAAGAGCACGTTAGAGAAGAAAGAAAATGATTCTAATGTGGAGGAGATTATTTTCTCTTGAGAGTTACTAATTTTTCAGGTAGCTCTGGAACAAAGACTTCAGTGCAGACCCTCTCCCACAAGGTGTAAGGTGGTCCCTGTGGACCTTGCAGCTTTGTGATCCTTTAAAATACTGACAGCACTGCATTAGAGTTTTACAAAGAGTTTTAAATTTGCATATATTTTTACAGCAAGAATGAAAGGTGAGCACTGACTGCCGCAGCCCTGTCAAAGGGTTAAGAAGATAAACCCGTGGAAGATACCAGATACCTACTGAAGCACCCATAAAATCCCTCTCTGTGTGGGAATGAGCCAAAGGAATCCCATGCACTACAGCAAATGGGTAATTCCCAGAGGGAGAGGGATCCTGGTAACCAACTGTTTGCTCTCTCTGCTCCTGTCAGTCCCAGAGCTCCTTTATAGAAGCCTTGACAATACCATTATTGCACAAAATGCAAAATCAAGGGAAAAAGATTCCAGCTACTCATGCTGTTTGTAGATAAATTAAACCCCGAAAAGGCTGAGACAGCTGGAAATCTGACAGGGAAACTGGGTTTTCCAGGGAGAATGCTAAAGCCAATTTACAGTTAATTACTGTGATTTGGAACAGCTCAGTGAGTAAATATCAGTCTCTGATTGTCCAAGTAAGGAAGATAATTGTTTCCTGAACTGTGTCCATTGTGTACTTGAAACGTTGCAAGCCTGTTCCTTTCTCAAGGAATGGCAATGGGAATCTGCTACTCTTCATTTAAAAAGCTGCTAAATTCCTAATGCTGAGCATCATATCTGCCATGAATGCAATTTATTGAGCTCCACAACTATGAATATTCCATATATCATAGAATAAACGGGTTTATAGATTTATAAAGCCAACTCTCCTAATGACAACACTGCTGGACAATGTGAGAGCTCACAGCTGCAAAGCAGCCCTGACCTCACTGGTGAGACAGATTTTGGGGACAAGGACTGGAAGGCCACTGGGCACTGCCAGTCCCAAAAATGTGCCAAGCACCATACCACTGCAAATGGCACAGAGAAGGATGGGCAGCCAGGGATGTCTCTTAGAAAAGCTCCTAAATTGTGTTATTCGCTTCTTTTTTCCCTCTTCAGAGCAGATAGATGGAAAATTATTTAGAGATTCTACCAACATTTGGAAAATGGATATAATCATGGAATTGTTTAGGTTGGAAAAGACCTCTATGAACACAGAATCATGGAATCATTCAGGTTGGAAAAGCCCTCTAAGATCATCGAGTCCAACTGCTCCCCATCCCTGCCAAGGCCACGACAGACCCCTGTCCCCAACTGCCACATCCACAGGGCTTTGAAATCCTTCCAAGGATGGGGATCCACCACTGCCCTGGGCAGCTGTGCCAGGGCTGGACAACACTTTCAGTGAAGAAATTTTCCCTGATATCCAATCTAAACTTCCCTTGGTACAACCTGAGGCCGTTTCCTCTGGTTCTATGACTTGGTACAAGGAAAACAGAGCAACTGACCCCCAACCTCCTTTCAGGGAGTTGTAGAGACTGATAAGGGCTTTCTGAGCTTCCTTTTCTCCAGGGTGAGTCCCCCCCCCCAGCTGCTCCTCACCAGACTTGTGTTCCAGAGCCTTCACCAATACTGATACATTCATTAAAACTCAATGTGTGCTCTGAGGGTTTCTTGAGGATCTCAAGTATTACTGAAATATTGGCTCACCTGAGTCCAGAGCAGGTGCTGAGGCTGACAGAGGAGTCAGGGTACCCTTGCACATTGCCATGGTAATAGCAGTGACCCTGATGGCAAAAAAGAGAAAACATTTCAATAGTCATAAATGCTCTTTCTTCTCTATTTTTTTACATGTTTCCATCCCTTTTATTCCAAAGTGATTATCAGTTTCAGGCTACAGCACTCAGAACCACACAGCTCCTCTCATGTCCCACAAGATATTCACTGGGCTTAACAGGCCAAACAGTTCCTAAATGGAAACTTGGGTGTGTCTTAAACCCTAAAGGGTAACAGAAGGTTTTGTGTGTTTTTTAAGAAGGTAAATGGTGTTTAATTTGTGTGACTGCCCACCTTTTCTTGTGTTATTAATTTAAAGCTACAATATGTATTTTATAAAACTAATCAGAGAGGAAAATCAGCTGCCCCATTTAACTGCTTTCTATAGACACCTATTTTTATTTAAGGGCATTTATACCTATGTACCCCTTTAGGAGGTAAAAAAGTATAAAAAGACAATCCCAACCCTATAGTTTGAAAAAAATCATAGAGCAAATGAAGGGGAAGGGAAACAGATTGGAGAGGAAACCTTTCATTGAATTACCCAACCAAGTAGCTGCATGTTATTAAAAACAACCAAAAATAAGAGGGTCTTCTATTTTGAGAGGCAACAGCCCAATTTCATTTTGTGGCTTGGTTATTGTATTTCTTTAATAATCCACTGCTTGCAAAAGGCACCCACAACAGAGATAGTTTCTCAGCACATACACATATCTGTCTGGAATCAAGGCTCATTTTATTGTTGACTAAAGGTTATATTACAGTCCCAATTATGTGACTGGCTGGAAAGTAATGACCGTGTCACGTCCAGCGTTTCTCTTCTCATGGCTCCTGTGAATGCCACTGAAAACTGAAAACACTGTTGTAAAAGGTTCCTCTCTTATTAGTGCAAAGGAAAGTTATCACTCCTGCTTCAACCTGACAGTCATCTCACTGTGCCTTTTTATCACTTGGTTCATTCATATCCATCCAGCTGCATTAATTAACCTTTTCACTTTGGGGCTGTGATTTTCACTTACAAAGCCTCACAGAGAAGACTTCTAAAAGACCACCTCGATTTTGGTAAAGAAAGCAAAAAGCCATGAAATTGTTGGGCAAGATGGAATGATTCGGATATGGATTTTCTGCAAATAAGGTTATACCATGAAAAATGTTTGTTCAGAGCATCTTTATTTCCAACAAGAGCAACTGAACACAGAACAGCCACATATGACTTTCTAAATACAAATCTCAACAGCTTTTCTCAGTGAAAAGAATGACAGAAACAGGGTGATAGTGTTTTACTCTTGGGTATCTTTATCATCAGTCTCCATAAAGAGTAACACATTTGCAAGCACAAAGGCACACTATTAAGCAGGGAGTCATAGACTGAATTTTTTAGGAGAATTGCTTCAGTCACAATTGCTATGAAGGCCAAAGTTTTCAGTGTGAGTGCACTATTTCACTTTATTTCAATATTTTAGTTACATGCATCCAGTTGATAAAACAGAAGAAAAATCAGCATGCCTCCCCTCAGCCCTGACTTATATAGTCACCCAGAAAACAGGTTAAACCCGAAAGTAAACAGGTTTATTCTCATTTTTTGAAGAAGTCAGGAGACAGAGGTGCAGTTCAGAGCTCTTAAAGAAGCAATCTTTGGGTTTAGCATCAGCAGGGCTGAGCACAGTGAGATGGGGAGGGTGAGCTGATATCTCTGCCCTCACAGCTGCTGCTGTGCTCCAACTGTCTTTATCAAAGAGTGAATTATGGCAAAGCTCCTGATTTCTTTCCCTCTCCACATACAACTTGTCATTTTATTAAGTCTGAGCTCCTTGTTGTGGCCCATTTCACAGTTTCCCTGAGATCCACATGCCATGTGATGCCAAAGTTCAATATCGAAAATGTAAACTTATCAGACCATGGCCTGCAATGGGACTGGGAGAAAATTGATTTCTAGCTCAGTAACTCCACTGAATTGCAGGGGTTTTTTTTGAACTCCTATCAAATCTTTTTATTCCTGTAAACTAGTCTATAAAATGGACAACCCCCTAAAAATATTTACTAAGGCTGATTTGTCATACTTGAAACAATACTCTACTCTTGCTTGAGACCAGTTCATAAATACCATTTTTGACACTTTTTCAAGGGCTGTAAATCAGATAAAATAACACTGACTTGTGTGCTAGAGAACCTCCTGAAATGACAGTTCCACAAACCTGACTTGCTTTGACCTCCAAGCAGAATTTGACTAAGCAACTTTTCAATGGAAAATCGGATTTGGTTTCAACTCCAGACTGTATTGATGTCCTCAGTGAAGAAAAGATATAAAAATAAAATCACAGAGACTTATCTTTCCTAAACCATATTGCAGCATTTAATGAAAAATGAATTCACTGATCTTTCTCAAAAAAAAATATCTTTTAGGCAGCAAAATGCCCTGTCATTATTAATCAGGACTTACTGCCATTATGCAAACAGATATTTTTCTAGTAAGGAAAACCTATCATCAGCTGTACATAGATTCATGTTAATGTTGGTAAATCTCTAAAAGACTTGTGTGCTTCATTTATTTTCTTTTACTTCCTTCAGGACTCTATGCAGCCTTCCTGTTTCTGAAACAAATGAGTATTTTCTACCAAGCTGATTTTGAAGGAGATATGAGCATCCAGCAGAATGAAAGCACTGAAAGCTTTCAAAATGATTGCTTTACTTGGGAGGTCTGGAGCTATAATAAAGATGCTTTTTCAGAAGTAAGATGTTATGCAGAGAAATAATTCCTTTCACTGATACCAGCATGGCCCATTATGGGTGGGAACACAAAGCACAATGCCTCTGCTGACAGAGTCAATAAATAAATACCATAACATAACAAATACTTTAGAGGACTTGGGCTGATAAAAGATTAGCTTTGTAATTAAAATGGCTTGCTGCATTATTCCTGATTAAGGCATTCATGCTGTCAGAGGACAAAAACATTACTGCCTTAAAGGGTTTATTATTTATATAGAGCAGGTTTAACTACTTATTTTAAGAGATTATGTTTATTAATATATATGTACATAAATATACACATGTATTTATATCATGATATGTTATTTATACACACATATATGTACATAAATATACATATTTAATACATATATATACATATATAATAAATATATAAATGTGTGTATGAAGTACATCCACAACAGACATATGGTGTGGTTTAAAAAATAAACCCATCCAACCAACCCCTCTCTCAAACCCCATCCATCTGTCCAAACCTTCAAATATCTGACATGAGCTTCTGCACTATGGAAATCAGACATTTAGGGGGTTTTTGCTCACAGAACCAGGGCTTTCCCCCATAACTGATCAACAATGGCTCCAATAATGATCAAATTTTAATGGGCTTATTTCCAAGAAGGGGAAAATCTTGCAAATTTTAAAAGTCACCTGGTGAAAGCCCCACATCTTGCCTTTAAAGCGCCTCTCTAAAAATTCATTGTAGGATCGCAGCAGCCAAAAAGATACTGAAGGCAACACTAAAACGGGATCACACATGGAGCTGTTTCATCCCAGGGCTCAGATCCTGGCAGAGAACACTTTGGATTTTAACGATGAGGCCTCACCAGCCCATGAAACACCAACCTTACCGTGGAATTGCGTGTGAGAACCACGTCGGTGCCGTCCTTCGAATAATGTGTCTCTGTGAAGCTGCTGCTTAACAGGCCCCTGGAAAACACAGAGCACAAGGAATATTTAGGTCACATCCCCTCGACTCTGCCCTTTGTTGGGGCAGCAATCAAAGCCAGGCATTAAGGATACAATGACTACCAGGATCAGGAAAAGTAGAACTCCAAATATTGAAGCTGCAGGACACGAGCTCTTCCTGTGGTAATTGTGAAAAGACTACAAGTTTCCAGAGTTTTCTCTTCCAAAAAGAGAAAAGGGGCTGTGTGCCAGCATATTTCAGTACTGGACCTTCCATGTAATTTTCAACACATTTTACATTAAATGGGAAATCTGGGCATTTGGAGTATTGTTAAGTAATGGTGGTTTGCTGAAAAGGAAAATGTTTTCCCTGTGTTACTTCTTTTACAATATAATCTGTTGTATTCATCAGCAAGTGACCACCCAAAGACTAATTGAGCTCTTGGTGAATGAAACAAAACTTCTTCCATTGACACTCGAGGGAAAACATTTCATGAACATCACAGAAGTCAGAGCACTGGATTTATTCTGATGGTCTGAAAAGGATATTCAGGAATGGAAATTTAACCAAATGATGTACCAGGAGACAGTCAAAGACCATGTGTGTGATGAAGCATTTTGTTCCCATTCTCTCCAGTTTTCCTCTTGCTTTTGGGAATGAGATAAAACATTTTGACTTGCAATTGTCATTTCCCAGAAACCCCCAGAGAGGGGCATGTGTGTGACAACTATGAAAACTTCTCTTTTTGTTGTAAACTCATGGAAAAGGGAAAGCAGCATCTGCCTTTTTTTTTAAGAAAAAAGAAGTCTTACTATTGATCTGTTTTTCAACTCTTTATCTAAAGAGCATTTCTAAAGCCAGAAGGATTTACATTCACTCCTAACAGAGGTCTTGAGCTGAGCTCTTCAGCACAAGTGTGTTTGGGTTTTGTCAAATATTCCAGCGAAATGCAAAAGCCCAATATAGAAGAACCAAAAGATAAATGCCACCATCAACTTCAGAAAACTGGAGAATGTGGAATATTGAAAATCTTTGCCACTGTATTTCACAATGTTCTCTCTGTTCTATTTCAAAGATGTGTTTCTCCTGAGGGTTGTTAATTTGAACACACCAGGCTCTTTCTTTTATTTAAAGCTGGTTGATGCTGCACTCTTGCAAATACACTGGTGTGAACTATTACACAATCCTGGTACACATTTCATGTGCTTTGTATAAACATTAAAACCAGAACATTAACAAACATTTAATTTTCATTACTGATTAATTTGCAACACATTAATATCCACTTTCTCAATCAGGACCTAGTTGTGCAAGGAGCTGTACAAACACTTACAGAGGAACCCCATCTTTAAAAGTCTCTATCATAAGGTAGAAAAAAATAGATGAATTAAACAAGACTAAAAATTAAAAAAAAAAAAAAGAAATAAAAAGAAAATAAGGAAGAAGTGGCGAGGCAAAAGATGAAACCCCAATACAGTACTGTGAGTATTCAAGCACAGATTCTCACTTTAAATTTTAAATTTTTCATGCTCTTGTAAAAAGTCCCTCATGTTTCCTACTGTCTCATTATCACAAAGAGCAGCTGCTTTCTTAATGATCATTAATATTTATATAACAAAGCTGCTAAGTTCTGCACTTAGCAGGCATTAATTACCTTTGTCAAGGCAAGATCCCATCGTTGAGTTTTGCCGTGCACTTTTTGGAAGTGGGATTTCATGCAGGACAGGGGAGTGATTTTTATTTAAGGGGACAAAATACAGGCAAGGGTAACAGATGTAGCATAAGGGCAAAGTGACTGAGCAATATACTTGCTTTTTGCGAGGTGTTTGACAGCAATGATGATAAAGGTGACCTTTCTGCTGCTGTTCATTCTGCCCTCGGGCACAGAGTTAGCAACTATTTCATAGATCCATAGGTTTTAACACCAGAAGGGAGCGCTGTGATCAACAGCCTGGCCTGCCCCATTACAGGGGTCATCACACTCAAATTTGTCTTCTGCTACAATGACAGTGAAGGAACCAGATCCATTTTCTTACTGTAAAGAGCCCCTGCCTAGATTTCCCATGATAAAGAAACTGTCACAAACCTGGCAGGTTTTTAACAGTTAACTGAGCCCAACTTAAAGGTACCGCACTTTGTATCTATTTCATCTGTTCCAACAGTCAGTTCCCAGCCACTGGGTGTCATTCCCTTACATCAGTGCTTCATTTTCATTGGAGTCTTTCACGGACAGTTCTATTTACCAGTGAGGAAACACAGCAGGTAAACAAATTCCTGGTGTAGTTGCCATCCATCTCCCTATCAGGATGAAAGTCTGCTGAAAATACTGGCTGAACTTAAGAATTCCCAGTGTGAGAAGTAGAGGACTGGTAAGAACTCCAAGATGGTGGAATCCCACTGTTGGAATCAGTTGAGAAAAGAAAAAGTACATCCCAATGTAGAAGAGAAAGCTGTGGCTGCCCCATCCCTGGCAGTGTCCAAGGCCAGGTTGGAGCCACCTGGGACACTGGGAGGTGTCCCTGCCCAGGGCAGGGGGTGGCAATGGATGGGTTTTAAGGTCCCTTGCAACCCAAACCATTCTGGGATTCTGTGATTTCAAATCAGGGAAATTTCACATACCACTGGGAAAACGAGACAGTTTTTCAGGAGTCTGCACTAAAAATCCTTCAGTTTGGTAATTAAGACATCAGTGCTGAGACATCTGTTTTCCTGCCACATACACTGCTGGTGCCAGTCTGAGAACAAGCCAGAGGAAAGGTTTTTCTCCACTCCATAGAGGCTGGAGACCTCTATGAGACAAATTGCCAGGGAATCCAACAGTTTCTGGCAGAGAAAGAGGCTGTTATTCCCACTTTCAAAATGTCTAATATCTTAAAAGCTGTACAGCCATATACATAGTGTCAGTACAGCAAGGCATGTCTTGAAAGGTTATGAAAATTAAGTGTAACAAGCACTCAAATTCCACTCCTGAGTGTGCACCACTTCACTTCCCAATTATGGCAATAATGTTTAACATACCAAACAATGAATCCAGCATATGTACCTATTAGGTAATTTAATTACCCTCCCACCCTCCCAAAGATATGCAATATAATAGATTGATTTACATTTCTGGGTTTGACCCAGAGTAAAGGAGATTAATAGAGGAAAGTAAATTAATTTAGATGGCAAGCTACTTAGCCTAATTGGATCAATGTAATTCTGAAAGAGCAGGGATCAAAATAACATTAATATATCATAGTGCAATTCATCACCATGTCTGGAGTTTCAAATGTTGCCAGCCACCATGCTCAGCAGTACCAGATGATTATCAATATTTTGCCCTGCATGAAGAGGCAGAAACAAATGTTATGGGGAACAGCATCAGCTGCTGGATATGGCTGAAAAAAGTCAGTTGAAATAACAGCACAGCTTTCTCATTTATACTCCAAGGATGCAAAAGTGCAATTCTTGTGTAAAATTATTCCTCTACTTAGTCACTGTGTTTGTCAGCACTTTGAAGTTTTTCACATTTCACAGAATCACAGAATTGTTTGGGTTGGAAGGGACCTTAAAACTCACCTATCTCCAAACCCCTGCCATGGACATGGACACCTTCCACTAGACCAGGTTGCTCTGGGCCAAATTTCCTAGAGCCAAACTAACAAGAAGAAGCTTTGATGGCCCAGAAGGATAAGTTTTATGCCTTCTGATCCATGACAGACACAGCACAGGTTTCCTCATCCTCTGTAAGTCAGTAGAAAGCTCACATGTCAGATTTGCTCAAACATATTCAGGTGTCAAGCAAGCTTCTGGTAATCTAACCCTCAGGGAATATGATGAATGTTATTTAAACTTCTAATCCTCACCTTCCCGGCCCCCCACAAGGTGAAATCTTTGGTGGTTTGTTTGGGGAGGGGGAAAATGTCCTGATTTAAACACATCAGATTTTTTTCCTCGCTGCATTTAATGACAGGAATGGTAATTTAACACACTACCTCTCACTTGCAAATGAGAAAATCAGTCTCTGCTCTCCAGGCACCAATATATTATTTCAAAAGGTTATAATGATATTTCATCACCCAGGGTGAGTCAGACAGACAGTCACAGAAGTTAGAGATGGAAAAAATCTAGTGGATCATTCAGGGGACATCCCTGGAAGCCAAGCATGCTATAGATTAAATCAGGTGCTGTCTCATCGAGCTTCAGATGTCAGGAGCAATACTGATCCTACCACTTTCAAAGGCAGATTACTTTGCATTCCAGCAGAGGTTGCTGTCATGATGCATTTCCCAATATTCATCCTAGTCCACTTCTTTCATTAGCTGAGACAATTTTCTTCCTTCTTGGTACATATATCATTCAGATGGGAGCAGATTATTATCAAATTCCCCTTTAACCATCCAGGTACCAAGTACAGAATATCAGGCTACAAAAATGACAAAAGCTGTGCACTTTTCATGCCAGTGCTACTCAGGAAAAATCGAAGCATCATCCCAGTAGGAGCAGACACTGGGGTTTCCCTTGGTGACTCAGGAGAAAATGTGAGATAAAAGCCTAAGGAGTAAGTCTCTTTTCAACAGCACACAGGCTTGGGTTTCAGTCTTTAGAATCAAAACTCTTTGGTTGCCCTCTGTGTTCCAGACTATACAGTATAGGGGGGAAGACACAACCATTGTTATCCATCAAAATGGATCCACAAGTCTCTCAAGGCTGCCCTGTGAGACTGAAGTGACACCCAGCAGCTGAGAGTCAACAGCTCTGCTTTAAAGCCAACCAGCAGTATGGCTGGATGCTCTGGCACACGTTTCTTCAACACCCTGGGTGGTGTGTGGCTCATTGTGACACATCTCAGCAGGATTGTGCCTTGCTCTGGCATGACATGGAGCATAAAACTTGACCTCTGCTCCAGCAGAGAATCAGGGCTGGCAGAAGAGACCCAAGTTTTTACAATAATAAATCCCTGGTTCTGCAGACACAGTCTGTGAGTGAGGGAGAGCAATCAAGGCCCTGGGCTGCTTCTCTTGGGAAGGTACTCTGTGCACACAACACACACATCCCAGGGATGTGGCATGATCTGCCCACTGCCACTAACTAGGATTTAGACAAGGGATAAAGAGAAGCAGAAACTGGACACAGCTAAAATTCCATGGCTGAAATAGGAAAACCACAAGCAATTTCTGAAAGCAGCATTGTGTTTTCTTGTGAAGCTCATGGAGGTGGAAAGCAGCCTCATATCTGAGCTGGAGCCTTGTCAATTCTGATTTTGAGGTCTGACAGGCCTAGGAATGAATCCTGGGCATTCTGCATAGACACTGCAAGGCTCAGAGCACTGGGATGTATGACCTGATTTTTGTTCCTGCAACTCCTTATCCCGTGTAAAGATTTGGAAATTCAGCCCCTAATTGTCATTTTAAACCTTTTTTCAAATCACGTAGCCACACATGGACATGTCCCATCCCTGGAAGTGTCCAAGGCCAGGCTGGACAGGGCTTGGAGCAACCTGGGACAGTGGAAGGTATCCCTGCCCATGGCAGGGGTTGGAATGAGAAGATCTTTGAGGTCCCTTCCAAATCAAATGATCCTGTGATTCTCTGATCCCTGTTCTGTGGTTCAATATCACAGCAACGCACCCTTTGGTTATGTGGTTTCACAGGGCTGCTTCCAATGGTACAGAGGAGGCACTGTGAACCTTTTGAGCTTTGGAAAGGAACATTCACTTTCTATGCTCTGAAGTTTGATTTTCTGCTTACCTCTGGCTTTGATTAACGCCCCAGTATGGCTACACTGCTTTAAGAAATGGTGTTTCAGGGTGAACATCAAACATTCTCATGGCTTTTCAAACAATGACAGCCAGCTGCTCTGCCTACTCTGTGGGGTCCCTGATCCCAACAAAGCCCCAGCAGTGCTTGGCTGACTCAGCCCTGAGCGTGGTGTCCCCTTCTCCTCAGGTGTGCTGCCTGCAGCTCACAGACACCTCACCTTTACTGGGACTTCTTGCTCTCCTTCATCCTTCCAAATGATAAAGTGCCTGTTTTCTCCCCCATCCAAGTGCTGCCTCGCTCTGTTATACAAACTCTTATTAAAACCCCTCTGGCACTGCATTTCAAGCCTTGCCTCTGTGGGAGAAGTGAGGAGAGTGAAACAGGATAACATACAGGCAGTTACAAAAAGTGCCATTTAAACTGCTGCCTACTGACACCAGCCTACTCCATTAATTCTTAAGCACCTCAATTCAGGTCATTCTGACCTTTACACTGGAATTAGTTGTTATTTCTTCAACTGCTGTATTTTTGTCATGGGTAAATCCAGAGGAATAAACAGGTCTGTTAAACCTGCTGCCTCTGCAGTCGTGGTCTCAGTGCAAGAATTTCCTGCTGCTCACAAAGGTGATATTCACAGAGGCATTTTTCAATTCTTCTTTCTCATTACAATATAAGGAATGAGTGCAGTGTGGGTAATGAGTTTCCCATGCACAGGCACAAACCATCATCCTATTCACAAAACCACCTCACATTCTTAAAACCACGCCACATTCTTTCCCCTTGTTTAATTATCTTAAGTGATTTGAAATGCTTTTGGACATTTTCCCATTGAATGTCTCCAGTATATAATATAATATCCTATCTGCTACACTCCAGTGTGCTGCCATAGAGGGACTGCAATGTCATAACTGAAGACCCTGAGAGATTGAAATTTGCAGAGCTTAATTAGCACAACAATTCAGACAAAAAGATGGGAGCAAAATAAAACTATAATAGCTAGGAAATCAGCCAAGCATCCAAAGTTTCAATAGTAACTCCATGGAAGTAGCCTCTGGCCTATTTCACATGGTCTGTAGATAGACAATTTGAGTAGATCATACACTACATTTGAAAAATATGTCTCTGTGCAAGAACCCAGTTCTTTTGATGCAGAAATTCATACAATCCTCTTCTGCTGGAGTCCATCTTAAAGTCCACTCCTATCCCCTTGTGTAAGTGGGGCACACCGAGAGCAAATTCTGATAAACACATGCCATGCTCCAACATCCAAAGTGAAAGCCATGCTCTGAGTTATCTCTGGACAGTTTGTTGAAACATTGTCAACAACAGCTGCTCTCTGATGTGCTGGGAACAGGGAAAGAAGGGGGACAAGTGCACCTCTTAAAGCCTGCACGCATCCTGCCTTCATAAGTGGTCACTACACATGGTCACTGAACAACTAAGGGAGAAATCCAGCTGCTCCACACATGCTTTCCCCTCATGGCTCTTCACCATCTTTGTTGTCCTCTGACTTCTGTGAGTTCTGACTAGAACTGCCCAATGTCACACATTCCAAAAGCCAAACTCAGGGCTGAATTCCCAGTGTCCCACCCATATTAATCCCAAAGATCTGAGTTTGTTTTTCACTGGCCAACCTTGATATGCCAGAGCAGCATTTGACACTTTTGAACAACTCTCTCAGAACTGTCCTTGTGAAGAATATTTTATATTGCCTCCTTGAGCTTTCCTGTGTAGTGGATTAATAGAAATCATGTTACTGGTTCAGCCAGGCAGGATGCCATGAAAAGCAAACACTTTAGGAAAGGCTCCTGAATATCACTGGCCACAAACTGTTGTCAGTGACAGAGTGATGATTAATTTTTGATGGGAAACCAAAATTCTGTACATTTAGGCCTGCTTTGGAGATGTTTTACTGTGTGAGCTACATGAAGTAGTTTTAACTGAGGGTAATGGAAGTGGCTGTGAAATCCTGAAGTAATGTGCCAAAAGTTAAAGCATTCTGCTGGAAATAACCACTGAACTACTCCACCTCTGAAGTGTCTATGGCAAAGATCAGAAATAATGTGCACTGCTACACAGCAGTGCTACACTACACCCAGACAAAAACTGGGTATTCTGAATTGGCTTTGGCCAGACTAAAGACTGCCACTGCTCTGGAAGGCTCCTCTTCCATAGATCTGTTCCTCAGATGACAATACTGTGGTTTCTGATGAAAAGCATACTTCCCACTATTATGCTTCCACCAAAACTTGTACAAGATAATCTAAGAGCTTTTTGTAACATTCTGATCTCTCGTGTCTAATACAGCGTTAGAGTTACAGATGTAGGAAACACAGTGCCATAAAATCAAGGCTCAAAAGATTCACTAGAAAACACTGAGATGTTGCAGAAGCTAAGAAGCACATATATCACAAGTGGCAGACACGATATTTTAATGCATTATTTTCCAACATCACGGCACTGCCTTTCATAAAACAAATTCTTTGTGGGACCTGTAACACTTCTAGGATGGCATATTTTCACTAAATAGTAAGTTGAGAGATACTGGGCTGGAAAGCTCTCAAATTCCATTTGAAATGTCTCGTTCAATTAAATATTTGTAGCTCACTAAAATTGTGCTGCTGAACAGATGTCACTGGGCAAATTGTCTAACTGCATTTCATCTGAACGTTTTCAAACTAGTACAGAATTCTATTTAAAACATCCAAGAAAACTAGTCTATACATGGAAAATTTATGAACACAGAAACTTAAGTAATTCCAATGAAAAATCAGAACTTATTAAATATAACTAACAAAATGCAAATAGTGCTGTGGGACTACAAAAGGTTATTGCAAGCATCTGCAATACTTTTAGGAAGCCAGGCTCTTACAGTAATGAAAAGTCATTGAGCCTAGGTTTATTCTTGGGCTCCAACCAATAATTACATCTTGTGTGTACCTTACTCCTTCTTTTGAGTGTGTGCCTGCAGGCTTGCATTTGCATTTTTAATTTAAATGAAGTTGTCTTGCCATTTTTGCCTATTTGTTGAAACATAAAATAGTATTTTACTAAATCCATGATCTTCTCCTTGCCACAGGCATGAACCATTTGCTCTACGCAGGCTGTACTCACATTTCACTTGCAGAACACCATGGACTTGCAGAGATATGCCTTCATTTTGCCTTGCAACTCACTGTCCCTCTCACTGACCTTTTAAAATACTATAGAAAGAGGGCAGAGATGTGTAAGGACATTTCTGTGCAAAATCCGTGTTTAAATCTCAAGCCTACAAACCTGCTTCGGCTGCTCATTTAAAACCAAGGAGGTGCAAAAGCCACAAGATGGGCTGCAGGTTGTCAGACCTAGTCCTCTATTTTGACTCCAATAGTGGCCAGTGCCAAGGAAAGAACTCATGAGGAGGAGAAACATGTTACACCTCCCCAAAGTACTGCTCCCGCTCTGCCTTGAAATCTCTCATGAGCCAACGACCAAGGCAGAGACTGAGATTGAACAAGAGCTCACAAGGGTGTTCCCACTCTCTCCTGACATTCTTCCTTCCCAATTAAAGCAGTGACTCCCATGAAGACCAATTAATTTGGTAGCACAACAAGACTGCAGCTGCAATCTTGGGCCCTGTGCTGAGGCTCGTGGCATCAATCACAGCGTGCTCTGCTCTGAAGGTTTCTCCCATGGAGAAGCCTTTGATTCCAGAGCCCAGAACAAGTTCACTGGGATAGAAAACCAGCCAGAAAGATTCCCACTGTCTCAGCAATCTGTATGTGTTTGTTTGGAGGCTGACTGTGAAGGCTTATGAGGTTTTTCTTACCTGAGTGAGCAAAGCTGCACGAGCTCATGGGCTCCTGCAACATTATTCCAGTCCAAGGGAACACAACCTGTCTGGCTTTGCTGGCAGCACCATTTCCTGCACAAAGGTCTAACTGCACGTTTCCTGAGCCACTTTTGAAACAAGCACGTCCCCAAAGACAGTGAGGATCAGACACCATCTTTTAGCAGTTAAGACACAAAATTATACTTTTCAATTCAAGGAAGTAATTAGTTTATAATAACATTTAACATTTAGTTGCTGACAGAGATATGACACTTATCTTACATAAGTCATTTTAATTATTCCTACTAACCAAGACCTCAAAAATATTGTGTAGTCTGAGCTAACAATGCCTTTCCAGATATTTTTGGTTCTACTGTCATTTGAAAAATTGATGCCTAGAGCATCAGCATTTATCAAGCTCATTATAGATTTCATCCAAATGACTACAGATAATTAAAAGTATGCTTCATTTTTATTGTAATGTTTCTCCCCCTAACACTGCAAAGTAATTCTGTTGTTGCTCAGGGTTTTAGGAATTAATGGAGACTCATCTCCCAGAAAATGAAGTTCCACAGTATCATAGGCAAACTATTCATGCAGGAATGAGTCAAACGTGCAGAACACAAACACACACACACATATATATATATATATATATATGTGAATATATTTTATATATAAAATTTGGAGTACTATATGCATTTACATATACATTAAATAGTCTCAAAAATGAATTGTTATTTCAGAGACAGCATCAGACACCTGAGTAGCCACTCCCTAAAAATCTGTCTTGTGTAAGACACGTGGTAAAGCTGGACACAAAAAATTCCTTAAGAAAATGTTATACTTACATCATACAGACTTATTCCCACTGAAATACAGCATGTGTGTGCTTCTCCTGTCAGTGTGAGAGACCTTGGCAGCCTATTGCTTTGTTTTGTGTAGCTGTTACTAACTTTGAAGATGCCCAGGGTGAAAAAAATAATCTTTTGAGAAACTGTTCTGGCATTCTGGAGAGCCCTCCTTCCCCAGCTAAGGTTTAAGTGATATATTGAAATATTTTAGTGATGGAAAGCCTAATAGGAGAATCCTGAGCTAACTGAGCTTGCTCTGCATTGGGAACTATGTTGTGCACAAATGGAAAACAGGATTGCTGGATAAATGTAGGGCTGCATTTCCACACAGCACTGAATCAACATCAGCTGAAATATGTTTTTCTACTATTCAAGGGTCAGGTTATGTCTGTTATACCTGGAATGGTATGATACTTGTTAATAATGCTTATATAAAATTACAAAAATTATGAGGTTCTACTCCTTATGAGTTTGCAATAATTAATCCAACGCTGAGTCTGACTGGTATAATACACTGCATACAGAAACCTGCTTCATTCTAGGAACATTAACAGTACTGGAATTACTTAACTTCATGTATGATCAATTTTCCTTGGCACACTTTTATCACCAAATACTTTCTGTTTTTACATGGCTTTCCATGTTACTTTGAAACTAAAATTACCTATAAATAGCCATGGCATTGAAAAGCAATTACAGATGGATGCCTTTTTAATGCCTCCATTATGATCCATATTCTGGCAAATCAGAGAGATAATATTTAATGACACAGACAGAGAAGAAACTCCAGTGATTTAGTGTTCACATCCATGCAAAGCTGTGCTAGCAAGGGGTTGGTGAGGCAGTTTCTTCAAGTGAGAAAGAAGAAAAAAACTCCATAATAAGCAGAATCTGACATAAATATTAGGAAATAGATCTATATTTTATAAAGGCCATTTTATCCAAGACAGTTCTGGTTTCCTCCCACTCATGGAATGAATTCACAGTGAATAAACTCTTGACTCATGAGAATATTTCACATGCAGATTTGGATTTTATGTAAATTATTTAAGTATGTTTTAGGAAGTTTGGGCAGTGATGTAGAAATGTTCCCTTGCCTATGCAGATCAGTCAAAGAAATAGCACTCATCACCAAGGAATTCATCAGGGGAAAGGTTTTGCCAACAGGCTGAGGACTAGACTGCAGCACGGAAAAGATGAAACTACGTTATTCTATCCCCCAAATTTGTCTGCTCCTGACAACAGGAAGAGAAGGCAGTGCCTTGGACCAGGCTGTGCCCAGAACAGCACATTGCAAACTGGAGAAACCCAAACCAGAAAAACCTGGAGACACACGTTACTGCCATAACATCCATGAGGAAAATTTTGCAACCTTCACAAGTTTAATCTCAAATGAAAGGTTAAACACATGAAAGGGTAAGGTTTTTTTGGCTTTATCTCCTTCTCATTACCAAGCCACCCAGAAATATCATTTCATTGGAGATCTGCTCAAGCCAGGACATGTTCCTCCATGTTTCAGTGTTCATACCATGGGTTAAGGCAACGGAGTGTTTTTAACAACAGAGACTAAAATGACAAAACCCTCAGTGTGAGTCCTTCCAAAGGAGAACTGTTGAGACACTACAAGAGAACCACAGAATCATAGAATTGAAGGGACATTAAATCCCATCCAGTCCCACCCCCTGCCCTGGGCAGGGACACCTCCCACTATCCCAGGTGGCTCCAACCTGGCCTTGGACACTCCCAGGGATGGGGCAGCCACAGCTTCTCTGGGCACCCTGTGCCAGGGCCTTCTCACCCTAACAGGGAAGAATTTCTGCCTAACACTCTATATCTCTTTTAGTTTAAAACCTCTTCTTGTTCTAGGCTTGAGGTAATCAAGGTATTATTGTGAAGTGCATGGCAGGCACAAAAAAACCTCTCTTTGCTTTCTTTCACAATGTTGATTTTTTACACTTTAAATTTATTTATGTCCAAATTTATTTCTGTCCATGCAATATTTTATTACTGATTGTCATACCTAAAATAAAGGGTGTTTATCTTACTTAAGCTGGGTCGATATTACCAGAGGAACGAGGCTGTTTTGCTTGATGAGAGATGTTACACTGTGCTGCACCCTAGGAATTGGCTAGAAAAGCAGGAGATAAAATTTTATCACTCAGAGAAAGCAGAACACACTGAAGGTGTACAAGGCTCTCTACCACTCATGTCTGTCTGATACCAAAGCCAGACAATCCTACAACAGCACTGTCGACAAAGGTTAAACAGAAAGCCCATGTTAGAGAAGAGATGCCAGGTTGTCAGGGAGATCTAAATAATACTGAACAAAAAAAGCTCTTACCCAGCTCAGGTAGGTGAGGAGACAGAAGATACAATCAGAGCTACTCACAAAATAGCAGGGAATTCAACAGTTTGGGAAACATGTAATGGGATACTGAGCTTTTCCCCTCCAGACTTCTGGTTTTAATTAGATCCTTGTCCAAAATAATGGAAAGGTTTTTAGCAACTGATGGCTGATGTGTAGATTGCAAAAAATGAGCTGGTCTGAGATTAGACAGTGATATCATAGTACAATGGACTCAATCCAGCCACATTCCCCTTTCCTCCCTCAATTCTGCCAACTGTCTGTTTCTTTATCAGTCTGAGCAGGAAGGAGATGCCATATAATATAAATTCCCTACTCTTCTATCTCTGTTTGGAGACAGGAGGCAGAGCATGGCTGAGGCACATGAAGTGGGCAGAGTATAAAGAGGGGCAGTAAAACTGGATTCCACGTTCTGCATACAGAGCTCATCAATCCCAGGGATGCTAGTCCACCAGCCCAGACAGCTAACTAATAACAGGAACAAAGAAAAACCAGAAATAAGTAAAATCAAAGCAATGACCACCAGAGAAATATGTAGATTTTTTTTTGTTGTTAATATTTGTAGACATTTTCCAGGTGTCAGAAATCCTTTGGAACATCCTTCCACTGATCTGAACGCTTTGAATTCTAAGAAGGAAATGAACTCTTTCCCAGCCAAAACCAGGACAGTGCTTTTCCTCTCCAGTTCCTGACTAGTTTTTATGGGATGTGGTTGTTTTCCTTAAAAAAAAACCCCAAAACAAAGGCCCATCTTCACTGAGCTAACACTTTGGCCTAGTTTCCCAAAACAGGTGCTTCATTTTAGTGACAAACCACGTGTACCAGGAGGAGAGGTAGAAGTTTTTATGATAACCACTGCTGTCACAGCTCTATCATTTTTACATGCCATTACTGAAATACCTCTTGATTTTGCCCTTTCAGCCCAAACTGCTTGGTCCAGGACTTCCCCTTGGTCTGCTCCAATTTGTCATGCTCCAAACAGGATGAATATTCCAGCTGTCCTTTGGAAATTGCATGACCTTCTGAGACATGTTCTGCAGATCACAACACACCAAGAGAGGTGACCTTTGGTCTGCGCCCCAAAATAAAGGGTCTTTTCAGCATCAAGAGCTGTGGGAAGGTTTTCTTTGGAGGATGGTCCTCAGTGCAGCAGTTAATTTCTTTACCTCGACCTGATAGAAAACTAGACTCTTAAAGAGTTCACCAACTGATGAATGTCCATGCTTGGTTTCATAAGCATATTTTGGACACATTTACGCAGGAAGCAATATTTCATAAATATTAGTGCTAGTAAGCAGGGTCTCATCATCTCCTACTGAGCTACAGTAATTCACATCAGTTGAAAGAGCTATGACAATGAAAAATAGAATGTAAAAGAGCTCCTTGAATTAAAATCAGGCAGCAAACAAATGAAGCTTAGTTTTGAACTCAGTGAAAGACAGGAATTGTAGCTTGTGAAAGAAAAAACCCATCACAGCCCTAGCATTCCAGAAATCTGCTCTCCTAGGAGGAAATACTTCTTAGCCTTTCTGATGGATGAGAGGTTCAAAGTACAGTGCCATTGAAACAGGAAAGTAACTGCAGCTACAGAGACCCAAATCTGCCAAAATCCAGAGAGTGCTGCCAAGAAGGCATTTTAGACTTTAACAAGGCCTGACCAGAGACGATTTGGCTTGTCTCAGCTTCCCGATGTTAAAAGCTGGAAAGGTAGCCCAACCTCAGCAAAAATACCTGGAAAGCTTAGGTGGGAAGAGAATAGCCAGGAGTGTGTCAGGAGAGGGGAGGTCACAGGGATATCAGTTTTCAGGGAGATTTCACTCTTTGAAAGTTTGCTGGTATCTACAGAGTTTTAAAGACATTGTTTACCTGAAGGCTCTTCTAGATGTACCAGCTTGGCTTGTGACTCTACACCTCAACAAACAGAAGGCAAAGCTTTCCCCGCTTCCCAAAATTCCCTCTGCATTTCCCTGAGCTTAATTTTGTTTATATTTCTTCACATATTGGTCTAGAAGCAGGAAATCTTATAACTTTCTGAGTTGCAGATGGTTCCAGTAGGAAAGCAATGACCAATGACCCCGAGAAAGGATCAGCAAGAAAACGTTGACGTCTTGTTTCTTTGTTTGCGTTTGAAGAATCCCCATTGCCAATTACAGTTGGCTGCTGTCAGAGAGCATTACCCAAAACAAGATCTCTAGAAACACACGACAAACACGATCTTAAAGTTTCTAATGCTCCAGAGCTGTAGAAAGCTTGAGGACAGTGATATCATGCTGCCAACAGCTGTCATAAGTTGTAGGGTTTCATCTTGTCGTTGGCCTAACAACCGTCTTTTCCTTTCCTATTTTGTGCCTCAGCATCTCTTCAGCTGTCATAACAGATATGTCAGGCAAAATTACCCTCCCAACAATATCAGTTCAAATTACTTCCCAGAATATTCCTCTTCTGGCCTCTCAAAGGCATGAGTCTATTTTCTCGACTGCAGTCAGTGCAATAGTAGAATTAATTCACTCTGTATCAGTGTGTCTTTTCCATAAAATTCCAAATTCAAGATGTCAAAGATTAATCTGAAAGGCAAATTCATGTAAAATTGCTAAATCACAGCACTTATGAGCTGAGTTGCTACAGAAAACTTCCCAGCTAAAGGGAGAAATCATTTTGCTCATGGCATCAATGGTATGAAAAGGCACATTCTGTAGCACAGGACAAGTGACTGCCTACAGCCGTTTTCCCCACCAGGAAGATTTTGAATGTGCAATGCTCTTTCTAAGCTTTGCTACTTCCTAGTAATTATTTGCTCCTGGAACCACAGAACATAATAATCCTCAAGAAAACAATTCCTTTCCAGTGGCACAGATTTAAACACGGCAATAAAAAATGGTAGGAAGGAAAACTGTCATTCCAAGGGTTGAAAATGCAGAGAAAGCTGCCCATGGCATGGCGTGGAATGAGATAATCTTAAAGGTCCTTTCCAACCCCAAACCATTCTGAAATTCCATGAGAGAGCTGCCACAGGTACCAAACACATTCCAGCTCAGCCTCAGCACTCAATGGGCTGTTCAGACCTTTCATCCCTCTGCAAATATCTGTTTTGAAATCCTGTTCTCATGAAGACACAGCTCTTGCTGTAGCAGAGTCTTGAACCTGCTATGGATTTATTGTAAGGTGTCAGCTGTGAGTAGCAGTGAAGGAGGAAGGCTGACAAATCCTCTTTCCCGCTGCATGTCTCAATGTTCAAGAAGCAGGTGTGCCACAGCATGAATATTTTATTCCCACAGAGAAATTATTTCCTCATTATAATGTCCTGGCTGCTCTGCACAGTTGATTTCACACTTGGTTGGTGTAGATGATGCTACAGGTCACACAGTTGCTTCTGCCATGCAAGATAAAAACCTGTCTGCTGGAGTCAAACCCCAAGCTGTCTTCATCAGAGCCAGTATTTCACTCAAATCATTGCAGCATATATGGTTTATCTGTAAGTAGGGAAAGAGAGGAGTAATCCAGCAGATAGCATTCAATCTAAGACAGAAACATATCAGACAATACACAGGAGAGGTAAATTGTGTCTGTACAGAGGCAGACATGCATCAAGTATCCCAAGAGTGAACTGCAGACAAGAAAATGCAGTCTAGTCAATCTAAATTGCAGTGAAGCCTATTTTCAGGTTCTCCCTTTTCCCTCTATTTCCCTGCCAATGGCATGGAGAGGGGGGGTACAATTTCATTTTCCTGTTTTGCAAACATCTCCTCCTCTTCCCAATGGGGAAAACCTACCAACTCTAACTAGAAAAGTGCAACATCATGGCAAGGCTCCAGCTGAGATTTCAGCACCCATTTAAGTAAAAACACATGTTCAGTTCCAGCTCTCTTCTGAAAGATCTTTAAGCACACAGCTTGAAGCTTTTAAAGTGTTTTGTTGTGTTTTGTTTTGTTGTTTTGGTTTTTTTTTTTTAAATTCTTTGATAAAAGTAGATGTTGAATATCCAAGTGCTCCAGGAGAGAAGCAGCACTCAAGTGTGCAGGTCTCAACAGGGACTTGTACAATGTGTAAGCCTGGGTTTGCACAGATGTTTCTGTATCTAGAAAGTCAAAAGCCAACACACAGGAAGAAAAAACTGAATAGCTCTTCGTCTCCCTTGTGCACAGGAACTGTTGAAAACACCCAGACAGAAGGATGACTCTCCACTGTGGCACATTTAACAAAGAAATCAGCTTTAAGACACAAAGAGCAACAACAGTGCTCAGTGTACTTATAAAATGTCCAATTTGCACTGCAGTGGCTCTTGTATCAGGAATAGAGAGGAAAATTCTGGCTCCTCTGAGCATGAAGGCAAATCAAACACCAAGAGAAGAGAGTATGGCAAGTGCCATCCTGTGCTATCATGAAGGAAGGCAGATGAATGAGCAAAACCATTCAGCAGATACAGGCAAGAAAGATAGTGCTTCCATTTGAAAAAGGATCTCTGCAGCAAATGAGCAGGGCCAGCTTCTGCTTCCCTCGGGTATTCCTGGTCATCCATAACTATTAACGTTTTTCTGCCTTACCTCTGATTAATTCCCATGTGAGTTTGGAAAACACTGCAAAAATCTTCATTAAAATAAAAGAAGGGATAACTACAGGAAGGAGTCCCTTTGAAACCCTAATGGTATTTACAGTTCCAATATCAGCAAATTCTGCACTCCAGGCAGAATGAAATACAATAAAATTAATTGGAGAAATTTTCATATGTGGAAAGAAAATGGAAGAGGCAAGGATTATGGCTCTGAAAAATCAGAGGACTGCAAAAGCCTTAGAGATAAAGCACAACTCACACTCCTCTCAGTTTACTTAGAGCAATTTGAAATTACCTGGAGTTTGCACCAGGTAAGTTGTTTCTCGAGCTCCTCACCTGTTTGTCTCCTCCAGGTCAACAACAGGTGCTCCTAAACCAGCCACAGTGATCCCAACCCAGCCACAGTGATCCCCATAATATTCAAGCTCTCCAGTGTCTTAAGCCAAGCAGTGCAGAATAGCAACAGAAATCATGGTACAGTGCAAGGGAGGATCATTATCCTACATAAGTGGTCCAAATTGTACCCTGAGGTGTCAGTGGTTACACAATTGCCAGTATAAAAGCATCTTTTCCATGTGGTTTCTAAAATGTTCATATTCAGTTCAAGCCAACCATTATGGCTTAAACATAGTGGATTAAATAGTTCACTATTTCTTATCACTTTGCACTCCAATGCCTTCAATAACTGTGACACAAAGTGTGGGTTTGTGAAGTGCTGAGTCACTAGAAATAGATTTAAAATATCAGCTGATAACAGAATGAGATTTTCAATGCAAACAGGAGAAAAGAAAGAAAAAGACTGAAAGTGGCACAAAAGGCCATTAGTCTAAGGGATTCAGAAGGGGACAGCTCAGCCTGGGCAAAGGCTCCTGTGAAGGTATTGATCCATCACTGCAAGATGAACTCAGCCAAAGGGTTGGAGTATAAAGAGGTGCTGGCAGACTTTCCTTTATGGAATTGCACTATGATTGTATCTCACAGTGTGAAGGTGAATGAGCTTGGCTGTTTTACAGGAAGATTGCTAAAGAAATTGAGGGGAATGTCCTTTGGCATAACTATCAGTCCCTGCTCAGGTTTAGTTATGCTGGGAAGCAAAAGGATGGGCTTAAACCTTACAAGAACAAGCTCAGCACCCCTGAAACACACAGTGAAGTTTCTTTAATATGATGAAGAAGGGAAAAAAAAGAAAATCTGATACTTAAAGGTCGACTAAAAGAGAAACATCTGAAATAATACTTGAGAGCAGGCAATAATAATGGAGACAGAAGAGTAAAATAAGCAATAAGCACCCCTTGGGTCTACTCCTGACTCCTCTATACTGAAGCACCTTCAGGAATTCTCTCCATTTGTCCAACTCCTCAGTTTCCTCATCTGTGAAATGCAGTTGTGATCTCCTGCCCCAGTACTGCAGAACTGACAGTGGTACCTGGAGGTCTCCATTTCTCTCACCCAGCCCTTTGCAGTCTGGTGTTAGAAGACATTTATAGTTCTATCAATGCACAGTGTGAAGTCAATCAGACTTCTAATAGAAGATCTTGAATAAAACTCCTAATTAAAACTGCAGCATGATTCAGACACTTTAGGTGAGGAATAATGAAAATCCATAATAATAATAAATACAAATCCAGCAGTGCTGGGGGGGCAGACATGGAGTGAGCAAATTCCAGGCTCCGTTGAGGGGACAAGGATTGTTGAAGAGGAGCACAGGGAGTGGGAAGTGCAAGCAGTGACAACATAGATATGATGGTGGAGAGCTCCACTCATGTGTATTTATACCTGTACCTGGCTACAGCCACAGGCAAAATACTGCTGACTACACAATACCCCATAATATTCTCAGGATGGGACATTCTAACCAAGTGGTTTGCCTAATTACTGTAAATTATCAACACAAAACATGCTATCACATTATCAGAAAAAAAAGAATTTCTGACTACTAAATGTTTTGCTCTTAAGAATTCAGCAAGAGGACAAAATTATCAGGTGAGACAGAAGATTGAGAAGAAAGGAAATAGGAAAGCAAAAACTATTGCTAAATAATAATCCAACAATGTATGTAATGACAAATTATTTAAGTAATGAACTAAAAATACACTTAATGTTGTCTATATAAAAATATATAACATTCTGTTGTTAATTAATTTCAGAATTGCATCTGCTACCTCTACCTTTTCAATAAAATTCTAATCTTGTTAGACATGTATGTTGTGTATGTAACTTAATGTTTTGCTGCCAGGTATTCATGTTTCAGGAGTTTTAGACTATTTCCAGCTCTGCTATTCTACTGAACTAGTATTAGTAACCTTTTAAAGAGTTATTTATCCAGTAATAATGAATTAGGAACAGTGTAAGCACAGATGAAGAGCTGGCAGCAAATGGCCTCTGGTTTGTTCTCAGTCACAGCAAGTTTTCAAGCACTCACCTAAAATGTTAAAATTACATCCCCACTCTTAGCCACCAAAGTTTTCCCATTTCATCAAAAGGCAAACCTTGGAGCCATGTGATGAGTTATGGGAAAATAAAAATTAGTACTTCTTTCAAGTATAGAAACTATTCTTACTCAATGTATTCTAAAATATAATTGAAAATAATTTATTTTTCAATGAAATAATCCCCAAATTGCTACTTTCAACAACAGTTAGTTGGTTAAAGGAGAACCTGGAGAGAAACTCAGTATTACCAGCTAAAATACACGAAAAACATAATTCACCTTTCCTATCTTAAGTACTCTTAATACATGTTTAAAATCCTACCCCATTCTGCAGGAGGACAAGGCTTTCAGGGGTTTTGTAAGGTGCAGACATGTGCAACACAAAGGCAGGACAAAGCAGCCAGCCCTGGATCCTGACATTATTACAGGCTATTTCTGCAGCCCTGAATTTTGCAGTGATTCTGCACAAAGTGACTTTGTCTGTTCCTGCACTTAAAAACTCTGGTCTTATTATCTTGGCTGCATTTTCCTGAAGAGATCTCTTCAGCTGCCCATTGTAGTCTCTGTCTCCTGACTCCAGCATTTCCTTCACTCCCATATTCACTGTTCTACCTGAATGACACCCATTTGCTTCACACAGGAAACTGAGATTTTAAAAGGGAATAAGTGATGGAAGTTCTGCCACTGACACCAAATGCTCAGTTTGCTGATACAACTGAGCCGGTGAGGCACTGCCCAGCAGGCTAAAAGTTACAAGCACATAATAATGATAATAAGACAACTGTATTTTAAATCAACACAACAAAACATGTTGAAGAGGCTAATCCAAAAAGCAAGAGAAAGTGAGACAGGGTCATAGTAAATCCAGGATGTTTAATTTCTCAGCTTTCATTAATTTAAGAATATTTCTTAAAGCAGCATCACAGATGCTTCCATGTGCTTTATTTTTATATCAGGTCACATTTCATAGCTCTAATCCCCTTTCTCTCCTTCCCACATTATCAGAAGGTTGCAGAAGACCCCAAACTCAGTGACTCCCATCTGACTCACCCCAATTTATGGAGTGATATATAATATTTTTCCTGCAGAGTTTTCACTATGAACTGCTCTCCCTATCAGGAATCCAAAAGCTTAACCTAAATTCAGGAGAAAAGCCCCTGAACTAGCATTTTGAAAAGGCTGAGACTCATAAAACAATTATAAGCAAAAGGAAGTTTTGGAACCTAATCTTTGTCAGCATTGCTGGAGGAAAATAGGTCATGTCAAGCAAGCCTGATTTCATTCATTGATATGATTCCATGTTTGATTTTTCAAAGAATATTACATGGTTTAACTGTTGTAAGGCATTTGACCTAGTACAGAATAGAGATCCATGTACAGGAGAACCTAAAAGAAACAGGGATTAGTGAAGCAGGAATATTCAAAAAATGCGTGTCAGCAAAGAATGTTCTTATTCAGCTCCTGGAGGAATTCCAGGGGCTTTTTTTTTTTTTTTTTGGCAGGTGTTGTGTTATTCTGCACTGCAATCAACAATTTTAAAGTAAATAAGATGCAGGATACTCAAACTTGGAAGGAATTTCATGTGGTGAGAGAGGAAGGACTATGCTGTTAATTGGGCCTCTTGTGGAACCATCCCACAGGGATGGGTTTTTCCCTGGAAAACCAACACATTAGTGCTGGTTTGGAATTTTCTTTAAAAAGTATGGATGCAGCATACACCCATCCAGCAGTGAGAAAGGAGAGGAGAATTTTCTGTTGGAAAGCACTGGCTGTAGAAGAATACAGTGTTGGATACAACACCAGTTATCAAGTCTCTGGACAGGGGAAAAAGTGGCCAAGTGAAAAAATGACCTCAAATTGAGAAAATCAGGAAAAGTGCCCCCAGGTAGGAGAAAAATGAGATGCTGGGGTGAGTGGTTCAAACTATAATTACAAGTCCTTTAAGAATACAGTAAAGAAGAGACAGAGAGGAGATTAACAGTTCTGGGAGCTCTGTGAAGGGAAAAAGTAGAGCAAAATATTCAGAGAATCATAGACTGGTTTGGGCTGGAAGGGACCTTAAAGACCATCTTGTTCCAGTCCTCCTGCCATGAGGGAACTGGAACCACTCCAGCACAGGCACAACTGAACCAGTGCAGTGTTCTGGAAGAAGGAAAAGTTGATCCTAGAGGATGCAGCTGTTGGATCTCATGTTCTGTACATAATAGAGTGGAAATACCCAACACGGAGCAGAAAGGAACGTTATTAGTGTAACTAAAAACTGAGAATGAGGAGATTAGATGGAAAAATATTTCAAGAAGAAAAAGGCTGCTGGGAATGAATGTCTCAGGGTGATGCAGCTTGAATTAGGAACCATGGATATAGGATGCCCTGACCTGTTTCACTGTACCCATGGAGGGCACAGGCAGCAGGAGGTGAAGTGGCCTGGAGAACTCCAAGGTGCTTATGATGCTACTAAACACCCATTTCTGAAAACAATTTAAAGCTACACATTTCTTATGCAGAGAACACAGAGCTGAGGAGCACTGCTGGCAATAAATCTGGTGAATGTCCCTACTCAGAGTCTCCTTCCCTCTGAATTTAATGGAATCCTCCTCAACCACTGTTGGACTTGTTGCCTGTAATTACTGCACATCCATCAGGTTATTGTGATACAAGTTAAAAAATGCAGCAGGAAAAGCTGACTTCTTAAATATACATATATATTTCTTTAAATTACACTGTTGCCTGAAAACACCATGAGTCAGTCCATGTATTACTTCGCAGTATGGACTTTTGCTCAGAATTAACGTGACTTCTCCACAAATATCATTTTTTTCCTTTAGACAAACAAATTGGATATTGCTTTTCAAACAGACAAGTAGCAGATAATAGTGTTTAGAGTGCCTGGGAATGCAAGGTATTCCTGGATAATGAGATATTGCAGAGCAGAGACTTGATACTTCTTTAATAAAATGGCATTTCTTTGACAGAAGGCTTTCAGGGTTAAGGATGTAGAGCAGCTACAATTTATGCAAACAAAATCTGCCCTGATTCTTTGAACTGATCACATCTATTTTCTATCTCAAGTGTAATCTAAAAACATCAAAACCATCTGATTTCCCTCTTTTCCTCACCCTTTGCTGAAAATAGTGGTGGTGCTTTCAGGAAAAGGTCCAGGAAAGTCAACGTTGATCAGAGTTCACTTGTGATTCTCAAATGTGCTCATTTTAACAATATAGAGGAGCAATTTAAATGAAAAAGACTTGAAGAACCACTGGCTCTTCCGAAACACAGAACAACTCAATATTTAATTTGCTTTCTTGGTTTGTTACCCTCCCTCTTCCAACACCCTTCCTTTCTAAAGGGCTTCTCTTTACCAGAAACTCTTGGACCACTTTAAGTTTTGTCATAATTTAATGTGTCCTTTAAAGCACACCTGCTCTTCCAACAGGAACTCAATGAAAATTTAATTTATCACCTCACTTTTCATTTCACCAGCCAGTTATCAAATTCTTAATGTGATAATATTAATGCCAAATAGATTTCATGGGAAGAAATATGGAAATATTTTCCATATGCTCCATTCTTTCTGTTTCTTAACTCTCACTATCTAACAAGGCACAGAAAAAACCCAGAACTCTGAAGGCTATGTGTTTTCTTCTGTTTGTTGGTTTGGTTTTTTTTTTTAGTTCTCAATAGTGAAACAACAAAAAGCCTAAGAAATAATCTCATTTGTTTTCTAGCTGCCCTAAAGATGAAAGTTTAAATGTCGTAAAATTGGTAAATCAGACTAGGATCTGTTCAATACAAAATAAGTAAGGTGCAACCACTGGCTTTTACTAAACACAATCCAATTCAATATTTAATTTGCTTTCTTTTTCTTTGCTATTCTTACCCTCAGTGTTCCAATATCTAAAGATCTCCCCTTCACCACCAAGGCTTCTGGAGGTGTGTATACATACACACATATATAAATCATTTATTTACATAATAATTCTGCCTTCAAATCACAGATGATCACCTTGGAAATGAAGAGATTTTTACATGGGCAAGAGAAAAACTATCAAACAGCAGCCAAAGGAAAATATTAAACTCCAGTCAAAGGCACACTTGCTCACTGTTGGAAGATGCCACATGAAATACGATGTCAATAAATACATTTCATTCCCTGCTATACATCAAAATAAGTAAAACCTGTCAGTAGTTTGGCTCAATGAAGCGTGAGAATGCAAAATGAGAAAAACTAGAAATGTAGCTGCAAGTGTTTAATACAAGACCCTAAATTTAATATTGTTTCCCCTGTGCTGGCAAGCAAAACACGAGGGTGGGCAGATGCAGACACTGTTTTCACTGGCTCTTTCAGTGAGACATTTGCCATCTGGTTTGTTGAGGTAAAGTGAGTCGAGAGAAAAAGCCAAGATCTCTCTTTGAATGTGAAATGAGTTGTTTCTGTTGGAGAGCAGATATTAAAACTTAAACTGCCTGGGTAGAAGGTTCTTTCTCTCCCTTTAAACAACCATTCACTTGTTAATACACTATTCAATTATAAGTAATGCTGCCTATATGAGAAAATCTAACGACACTGTAACATTTAGAAGTTAAAAGCAAAGGCTTCATATGCTGACAATGAATTGCAATTTCTCTCTCAAGGTATGTCTGCTTACCCTGACCAATGTTCACTTTCAGTTCTGTAAACTATTTTTTCACATTTCATGTATATTTATGAATAGACTATTACTGCCAAATTCCCAGCTTAGCTATCCTTGCAGAGCTTAATACATATTCAAAAGTCACAGCTGTGACTAGGAGGAGATGAGTATTTTTGTGGAAACCCATTTTTCTCACATATCAAAATGTATTTCCTTAATTTATTGTCACATGCTTGTTAAACCATATTTTAGATTCTTTCCCTAATGCACACTGCTGCAGAATATGGATTGCACTTTAGAAGGCTCCTACAATTGCAGTCCATACTGATTTAAAGGAAGATTTCCTTCAATTATGGGATACTGTGGGCAAAACACTGGCAGTAGCACTTGGTGCTTAACAAGAACACTTGGAAAAGGAACAGAACTCTACAATTATGTTGACATGCAAAGTGTTGATGACTCTCCCACAGTATCTGTGACAGTTATTATGGCTGCTCACAGAAATTACTAATTAAGTAATTCAGTAATAAGGATAAAGGATGACAACTGAAATAGATTTAACTCATGATAAAAGCCTCCCTGTATGCTACAGAATACACTTGTGCTTTATAAATTTGGGAAAAGCCACCTTCTGAGAAAGAAAAAAAAAAAAAAAAGGAAAATTTACTGATTATCATTCAGTCTTAACCGAACAAATGACTTTTCAAACTTGATTTCCCCAAAAAATGTGATTTTGGGGATGATTGCAAATGGCTGATGCATGTGATGCTACTCAAAAGTGCAAAGATATTGCTCCTCACACAGAGGGAAGGCTTTGTGGAAGCATATGAAGGGTAGGTTTTTGGAATACACAGATACCAACCTCTAAAAATATAACTGAATGTCTAATTTAAAATCTTATGAATCTCAGTTTGGTAAAACCTAAGGTTGGACCTAAAAAATAATGGACACTTTCAATGGGTCTTTCTTGTCACTGATGAACTTTCGTTGAGACAAGGATGAGTCTTTGAGAGTCGTGTCAATGAGAGCAGTGAGGGCAGCAGTGCCCACCTATCCCATTCCTGCCTCAGCCATGCTCTTCTCAATCCCCAAACCCCATTTATTCCAGTGGATTTGGATGTCCTTACTGGCACAACAGCTCTGGGTTTGCAGTGTTACCCATACCATGGTTTTAATGCCTGAAACCCCAGCATGGACTTGGGTTTAAAGCCAAATGAGTTAAAGCAAGAGGAGTTCTGGGTTATTTAGGAATGACCTGGAGCGAGCTGGGAGACAGACTAACGCAGCAGAACCCTCTGTCTGGACCAGACAAGCATTAGACAGCACATCTAAAACTCACATTTCCTCTCCTAGCCTGGACAAACTCAAAGAGCAATAATTGTTAAGTTACAACAAGATATGCAAAGAATAAAACATCTGGCATTGAGATCCAGTCCGTTCTGGAAAACAATATAGCTGTAATGTTTTTGCATACTTTGCACATTTATAATGGAATGGCACTATCTCTAGAGCATGGATTTTCCCAATATCATTTTCATCTGGTGAGAGAGCCAGGGTTTGTTAACCATCTGCATATGTGCAGCATGGATTTTAAAAGTAATTATTTTTATAGCATTCCAAATTGCTGTTGCATAAAATAGAATATATTTTTCAGTGGAACTGCCGGGGGTTACGTAAATCCTAAAGCACCATTTTTGCCTTCATTTTAATTTAGCTGTTGTGCAGCTCAAACACTGTGGATGTTTGTTTTGTCTCAAAGAAATGCAAACATTTGGATTGAAGCTTGGGGGTCCCTTGCTGCTGACAATACTTGAAGGGAAAGGTTTTGCTGGTTTGTTCTCAGGCCTTTAGGGATAGATTTGGGATGGTGTCTGTCCCGACCAAAGCCTGAAGAGACTTAAATCAGATGGAAAGGAGAAGGAGTTTCATTTAGATACCTGGCACTCATCTCTCTTTCTGCTTTTCCTAGTGAATAAACACTGAAATTCTGGTTTACAAAGGGAAAACAATGTCTAAAACAGGCATTTAAAGGCTGACCATGACAACATGCTGATGTCTTTCCTGTTCTTTATAACATTGTCTTTATGGTTTGTTTTCTTTATTGTCTTCTATGTTTAGGTCTTTTTGGAGGGAGAGGAGGATTTGGTCTAAAGCCTTTTGCTTTATAATTTGTGATTTAAGTAATTAGGAATACATTGATTTCTGCAATATTTACAAATATATATAAAAAAAACTGAGTAAAAAGGGCTTGGCTACAAACAACAACTTCCAAAGGGCAGATTCATGGAGACAATAAAATTAAAGCTGTAGTTAAACCTTCAGAAGAGAAACCTGCACAGAAAACTAAATGACGTCTAATAGGCACTTAAATTTTTCAGGTAGCCAAAACAGAGTAATTTCTCTTCAGGACAGACATCTGCCTCCAAAAATCAGATCCAAACAGCCTGAGCTGCACCTTCACTGGGATGAGTTAATTTGAGCAGATCTCTAATTACCTAAAAGGTCACAGTGAGATCAAATACCTCAAATCCACTGGAAAAAAAATGATTTCTGAAAGCTCTTCTTTTAACTTTTATTTTGTTTTATTTCAAACAAGAGGATGGCTGGCAGACAAATCCATATAGTAATTCATATAAAGTCAGGAGGCTCGTGATAAGTGAGTCCTGTGAAATACTACACCTTTTTGGCCTCAGGCAAGCAAATTTTTTCTGGTGGATGAACAACAATATCATCCCACTAACATGTGTAAATTCTATTCCTTCATGCACAAATTCCATAATTATTTTTTCAGGCTTTGATAAACAGCATGAATTCTATATTATGCATGGTCCTCCTCTGGAATGAATAAATTTACCATTTAAAGTCTGCAGCCCTAATAACTAAACAGGAAGGAAATGTGGGGAACAGAAATAGGAACTGTTTCAACAAGCTGCTTGTAAATAAGGTTTAAAAAGAATTAAAAAAATCAAAACCTCTAAAGTGTATTCAAAGTTTGATAATGATTTCCAAAATGAACTGTTCTAAATGTAACACCTTCACACAGCTGTAAATTTGATCTACAGCACTAACAACCACAGCAGTGATTTCTAATCAGGAATTACCAGCCTTATCATGTCTGGTACATTTTTTATTCATAGTTTCCTGTTTTTCTTTTAGCATCCATTTAAACAGTTGCCTTTTTTTTTAAATTTAAATGAGACAACTCTACTGTGGCTCAAATCAATTTAAAGCAAGTACAAAAATTAATATTTTTGCTTTTGAATTGCCACTGCAATGAAATTCCTTTTTTCTTCCACATGTTCACCACTGCAAAGGAAGTTTTAGGATTTTAGATCCAATTTAGGTGCATCCAGATGCCTCCAATTCCACGCCCTCACCCACACACCTTGACAGCAACCCAAAATTTGTTCGAATTACAAAGAATAAAGATCTGCCTATGTGATTCAGACTGCAGGAATTAGGAAATTGTTTTAGGAATTAAACAGTGTAAGGTGTGTTAAGCATATAGATGTGCCCAAGCTGAGCTTCCCTGGGCTTTGCAGGAAGAGTGGAAGAGTGCACATGTATTTTTTATACATTAAGCCTGCTTTCTCCAACTAGATACTTATACATTACACCATGAGAGTGGGAAAAGTACCACTGAAATCAACATTATTCACACATTCAATGAGTGCACAAGTTGCAGACTTGGACCAAAACACAGTGCTGGGGACTGAAAAACTGCAAAATACTGACTTTTTTCCTGCTCTACAGAAATTTGATTGCATTAATCTATTACTACTAATTATTGCTTTGAAAAGAAAGTCAAAAAACCTGGGCTGCAGATAAAATAATTTTCTCCTTGGTACTAAACACACTGAACTAAAGAACCCTAGAGAACTTTCAGTCAATATCTCTGAGTTTTATTTCTTTATCATGGAAGACTCACATTAAAAAGGAGAGAAATCAGAGGACTTGCACACTGTATGACATACTCTAAAAATCAAATTCTTTCATTCTTTATGGACTCTTTAATTGATGGGAATCCTATTATTCCCTGCATATAAAACACTTTGGGAACTTAAGCTGGTTTTGTGTATTTGCATCTTCCCCTCAGTTATTGCAAACCAGCAATTTCTTCTACTCTGTAAATCACCTATTTCTCTTCAAAACTCCATGAAGACATGGAAAAAATTAGTGGACTGAAAATATTAGTTGAAAATTTAATGTACTACAGTGATCTGATCATGATATCTATTTTACCAAACTATCTCTTTCTGTGCAAAGGAGAATTGTACATGTCTGTGTGAGCTGAGGTCTCTAGTTCTCCTCTTCTGAAAAAGTAGTTCAGAACAAAAAAGCAGGAAATGATCATTAAAAAGCTGGTGATTCCCACCTGGCAACTCCTTTGAGTGCTGCTCCAAAGGGCTGCCACGGCAGTGTAAGGCAGTGTCACTACTAATAATATTTTATTAAATCAGGATCTAATTCAATTACAGCTGTTCTCCATATGATCAGTTCACTTCACTGGAGAGGAAGGATTTCCCTCCTCACGCATTTAAGGCAGACCTTGTGGGCAATCTGATTATTCAGCAGTGGGAGATGACAGACAATTCAACTCTTGCTCAAGCAACCCCATAAATCTCTGCTCACATCAATCAGGTCAAAACAAAGCTCTTCAAAAATTCTGCCTTTTGTTAAGCTTTCTTCATTTCATTCCCCTTTCTTGGTTTCCACTTTTTCTGGGATCACAGAATCACAGATTATTTAGTTTGGGAATGGACTCCAAGACCACCAAGTTCCACCTGTGACTGATCCCCACCTTGTTCCCCAGCCCAGAGCACTGGGTACCACGGCCAGTCCTTCCCCCCCTTCCAAAGATGGGGACTCCAAACCTCCCTGGGCAGCCCCTTCCAAGGCCTGACCACCTTTTCCATGAAGAAATTCCTCCTGATGTCCAGCCTGAGCCTCCACTGGCACAGGGGATTTCTCTCTCTCTGCAAGCAGTCGTATGTGAACAAGGAGGAGAGGAAGGGGGGGTAGGGGAGTCTTGCATCAACACCCACACTTCGGATTATAAAAGAGAGTTCAGACAAAATTGCCAGCTCTGACCTGTCACCTCAGTGCTTTTATCCCCTCCACACAGAAGAACAAGGTCCAGTTTTAAATCATTACATTTTTACAGAAATACACCTCTATTGGCCTTTGGATTGCCCACCCTTAGGGGATTTCTAACCTAGGGAAACCTAAAGGAAGACACAATTATAGAAGAGAATCACAGAATTGTTTGGGTTGAAAGGCACCTTTAAAAGTCATCCAGTCAAACCCCCTGCCATGGGCAGGGACACGTCCCACTAGACCAGGCTGCTCCATCCCCATCCATCCAATTAGAACAACACTCCTGGTACAATCAGTCAGGTTGATGATGCTGCCTCAATGCAGAGGAGAAAAACCAACTCGGCGGGTGTTACACAAGAAACCAACAACAAACACTGTCCCCCTACAAACATGGGGTTGGTAAGTGCTGCAGCAACGCCCAAACACAGCTTTGCAAAAAATCCTGCATTTCCCATGGCCTTTTGGGTTCCACCTTTGCCCTGAGGGCAATGGATATCACAGAATCAAGGAATGGTTTGGGTTGGAAAGGACCTTAAAGCTCATCCAGTCTCACCCCCTGCCATGGGCAGGGACACCTCCCACTGTCCCAGGTTGCTCCAAGCCCTGTCCAACCTGGCCTCGGACACCTCCAGGTTCTCTCTCCTCTCTCACACTTCAGCCTGTTTTCGTCAGGGACCAGCCCTTGGAGTCACTCCAGTGCAATGAAGGACAGCATACTGAGTGCCCTCAGTCCCAGCTCCCTGTCCCAAACCAGTGGAATTCCTTCTGGGATCCCTTTGCAAAATCCAGGTCTTGTGTACCACAAAGCTCCTTGTTCCTGCAGGACCATCCATCAAAGTACACAAAATTATTACAACTGACAGCTGCTTATGGATGCAGACCCTGCATTCTTCTCTGGTGTGTTTTAGTCTAAAAACCAAAAACAATTTATGAATGTCCAAAGGTAGGAAGATTATGGCAAATTAAGAGCAGATTAAGAACAGAGGCATCTGCTGAAAGGAAGGTGGTAAGATTGGAATGAAGATATTTTCACTTAGCCTGGACTAACTTCTTATTTTGGATTAATTCATGCTCACTTTCCGAGCATCCCCGTGTGGAGAAGTCCCCCGGGAGCTTGCAGGAGTCACTCTTGCTGCTGTAGCAGCTCCTGTCACTGGAGGGCACACTGCTGCTGCTTTCCAGCCTTCCACCGCCTCAGCTCAGCGGGTTTGGGATGGAGAACCTTTTTTTTCCCCCTTTTTAAAAAATACTTTATCTCCCCAAATTATCCGAACGCACAGGTCTTCTAGATCTCTGTCTGCTAAATTGGGAAAAAAAAATCCCCAAAAATAAGAATTTGAAAAAAGCCCAGAGTTTTTATTTCCTGAGTGTTCCAGACAGGGTAACTATTCATTAACTTGAAAGCATACAGCTTAAAATTCTGTTTTTCTTTTGGTCTCGGCTTTACATCCTGCAGTTCATTTAGCCCCAAACCAAATCCCTGGCTCTGGTTCTATGCTTAATATTAGGAAAATTGGGCTTCCATCCATGCAGACTGTTATGCTTATTCAGCATTTCCTGTAGGTACTTGAGGAAAAACCTGACCCAGGTAAAGTTCCTTCTTATGGATGTGCACTGAACCCAAAGAAAAGTCCTTTTTCACTCTGTCTGGGCTCCTCTGGCAGAGATCACTGTGCTGTTGAGCGTCCACGTAGTGTGAAACACTGAACTATGGAGTAAGAAGACAGAAGAATTAAAAGAAAAACAACAAACTTCAGTATTTAAAGTTCACAGGATAGAAACAATAAATCAATGAATTCCCTGAGACTACCTGTCCTATGTAACCCCTGTGTAGCTTATAGGGGTAATTGCAGCCCTCCACATTCCTGCCAGGTTCCTCCACAAGAAGAGGGAGACCTGAAGGAGGAGACCACAGAGGCAAATGCACAAACAATTCTTCCAAAAAGGGCCCTCTGTGTGGTTTCTCCTTCCTGCCACAGCCTGAGATGCAAATTTGAGCCACCCAGGGCCAGGAAATACATTTCACAATGTTGATGGTCTCCTCAGTGCTTTTGAAATCATATTGTGACCTATGGCTTGGAACAGTTGGACACAACTACTGGAGAAGCTTTTTGGAAAGCAGTTTCATTAGCACACAATATTGGCCTGACTCCGCCTGAAAAGTCAATGGTAGAACTCACAGTGATTTTAATGAGAGAAGAAGTAGGTCAGTACTGGAAAATCTCATGCACAGCCTTTATATTCTGTCACTGATTCCTTGTGATCCCCAGAGAAAGAGGAATAATTCTGAATGTCCAGGAGCAAAGCAGGGAAGGGAGTTTTACTGCCCAAGCTGGGGCTTTGCACAGTCTGTAGAAAAGTTCCTTTGCAGCATAAGAGCTTCACTGTGACACTTGCAAATAAATGGCAAGCACATCTTTGCTGTTGTCTCAGTATTTCAGACCATCTCGCTGCAACAAGTTTCCTTTAAGATAAAACAAAACCAAAAGAGCCTGAAGTCAATAGAGTTTAGATTAAGATATTTTAGAGTCAGTGTAACAAGTTGCACGTAGATGTAAAAGCTGCTGCAGGACACACACGAGTGTCAACAATTCACTGTCAGTCCCTAAAAGGATCAATTCTTAATTCCCTGACCAAATGAGGTTGTCACACAGCCTGTCCTGTTCAGACTCAGAGGGTTTCTTAGCTCCATTTGCAGCCTGAGTTTGATCTGTTATTTGATCCCACATACCTCCCAGCCGCTGAGTGCTTCATTTATTAATCTGGTATTATTTCCTCTGCAGGCAAACGAAAGGATTCACAGCTGATGATTCAGGCTGGTTGTTAAACAGCTGGGTTTCCTTCCAAGCCTTTTCCATGCTTTGCCTTTCCTCATGCTCGGGAGTCCCTCTCCAGCTACATTAGACAAACTCCCCAGCTAAAGGAACAAATTAAAACACTGGAATCCAAACCACTTTGGATTGGCAACCTCAAGCAATTGCTGAATCTCCCCAAGCCGTAACAAAACCGTCATTGAGATCAGATCCCCGTTTCCAAGGCTTGGCCCGCCACGTCGCTGATATCCCCACGTCCTCTGGGCAGTGCTGAACACTGGACACGGGATTCCATGACCATACAGATAAAACATTAACCATAAAGTCCCTGCTCCACTTACAGACTTCACCAAGATAAAGAAGGAGCAGCACTCCCTGCAAGGCTCTGATGTACTGCCCAGCACATCCGTGGGTTGTGTTTCCCCACTCTGTCCCCAGGATGCATCGTGGATGACTCGTCAGTTCACTTGGTCAACCCCAGAAGAGGCCTCTGGAGAAAGATCAGGTAGATCTAAACTGGAGAGAGTGCATAAAAACTGCAGGCCTATCCTTCAAGGTCACATCATTCCCCTTCAGAGCTCCATTTCCAAACCATCAGCTTTTCACCAGTGAGGAACAGCACCACAGAGCCTCTGATATTGGATAAACATGGCTAATTCCCAAGAGAATCATAATTGTGACAGAGAAATATGATGATCTACAAGGTCAAATGCTTTCTTGAAAGAAACATGCTTGAAAATTACATTGAAAGCTTGACTTAGACAGATTGCAGGGAACTGATCCAGCACTATGGTCAAAGATATTTTTTCCCTGAAGAAATCAGTCACTGAACTGCACAAGACTTAAGTGGACACGAGCACAAACACAGAATGTAATGTTTATTCTGATCTATCTTCCTGTGTTAACACCATTAGCACTGACCCATACTGGAATATCAATCAGATCTTGCATACAAGCTTTCTTGTAATACTAGATGAGGTTTTAAGAGATGATCTGAAAAGTTCAAGCCAAGTTAAAATATTAAAATGCTCCTATTGATAGCATTTTTAAAGCTCCATCTATCAATACCTTGTACCTGAGAGAGGAATATTTTCTATTCAGACTTCCTTATTGCATATTAAAAATGGATTGTAACTTTGCTTTCAGGAAGCCTAACATGCTTCGATATCATTCAAACAGGCCACAAAAGCTCACCCAGTACCATTGTCCCTGAGCTTCACAGTTCCATCCTCAAATGATTAAATTATGGTGTTACTTGATAAAATTCCATGACATAATAATTTGTAAAGGAATCACAGGAATGTAAAAGCAGAAGAAATCACCTGGTAATAGATGTTCACTTCAGAAGGGTGTATTTAACATTAGCTCTGCTCATTTGAGATTGGGAAATTCTCAGAATCTCATAATAAACCAAAGGCTTTCAGAAAAGAAGCCCAGAAACCATAAAATTCTGCTGCACCACAGGAGGACAGAAAGCGAGATCAAAGGTATTGCCATGGTCTCAGATCCCTCCGTCAGCAACAGATTTCCAAGCTGAGAACACCCAGATGGCCAAATTATCTGGAGAGATTTGTGCTCACTCATCTACCTCTGTTTTACAGAGGAAATCCTGTGTTGCTCTCAGAATAAATAGGCATTTTAAAGATAAAGAGTTTTGCATTTAAACAATATTTCTACATGTGAACAACCTGGTCAAGTGGAAGGTGTCCCTGCCCTTGGCAGGGGGTGGAATGAGATGAGCTCTAAGGTTCCTTCCAACACAAACTGTTCTGGGATTCTATGACCATATAGATAAAATATTAATCATAAATTAAGTACAGTGGCAAGCAGATAAATTACAGTTGGATATCATTATCCATCCAGATGTTCTGGAAATGATTTATTATAGATACATTTTGTAACTATAGAGATAAGGAGTGAAACCAGATATCTGGAACACATTTTACTGACCATGTCAGGATGCAAAGGTCTTCAAATATAACCAGATAAGTAGCCACAGACACTTGAAGAAGATACTCTAATATTCTGGCAAGCTGATGCATATGTTAAAACACAGAATAAGTAAGATGGAATTTATTAAAATAAGAGGTGCTGGCAGCTGCAAGATGTCAGCTGTATTTGTAATAATAAACCCCTCTTCTGGGGAGCACAGCCCCCCACAATTTTCAGAAATTAATACAAAATCCAAGCAAAGTCAGTAAAGCTGGCCAGGGGTGATAACACAAGCATATTTTATTAGTAGAACATCATCTATTTTGCTTTTTTCTGGCATACAACATTAGTGCTTGCATTCCTTCATGGCATCTGAATTTGTATTATGGACCTATGTGCTACTCCACCCTCAAAGCACAAGAGCTTCTCTGTACACCATGAAATGTCTGTCTGTTCCTTGGCCATACTGAGCTTTCATATTGCATAAAGGAGCTTTTTAAAGGAGCTTTTTTTTCTCCCTCACTGAATTCTCCCCTCAAAACTGCCCATTTGGAGAAAATATTTAAGCCCATCAGGCAGCAAAGTGTGCTGAAAATCTACCCTTCCCTGCACAGAGCCTGCTAAAATCCTGCTGAACCACTGATTACTGGAGACTCCTCCAGGGCAAAGAAAAAGGTCCTTGTAAAAGATAAAGACAACTGAAATTTCATATTAATATCAACAGACTTTGATCTAGCAATATATCTACCAAATGTTATTCCAGTATCACATTCTAAATCTTTGTCTCTAAAATGATGTGGATTGTCAGAACTTCATACATAAATTTATAAGAGCACATCTTTAATTTCATGCAAATGACAGTCCTAAATGGCCCTAGTAAAATAGTCATTGTCTTCTACTATCATAAATTTCAAACTTTTTTCAGTTTTTCGTGAACTCAGAAGATGAATGATGCTCTAACTGTTCTCATCACACATTCCAATGGCCTTGGCCTTGCACTGTGTTCCTCTGCTGAAATATTTAGTTCCAACAAAAAAGAAGTTGATATCAAGCAAAAGTTTTAGCAGTTCTGAAATAAAATTCTCTACAAAGTTGGGAAATTAAATGTTTTAACATGCTGTAAATGGACCTCTCATTTCCTAGGTACAAATGTGTGCCCCAGATGTAGCACCTGTGTTTTAGTGGTGGCCTTGGCAGTGCTGAATTAATGGTTGGACTTGGTGGTCTTAGAGGATTTTTCCAACCTTGACGATTCTATTATTTGATAATAAGTTTAAATTCATGATTATTCTGGAGCCCCATGCACAGTACTTGTCACCTTAAGGGTTTTGTCCAGCTACCCCACTTTTCTTCCACTAATGCCACTATCTTATCTCCTTCCTGAAAAAAAACTACTAAATGTTTCCCTTCAGAGGATTTTCTCAGGAGGAAAAAAATAGATTCTAGAGACTTTACCCAGAAATGCCTGTCTTCAGGACAGAAAATTAGGAAACCAAAGGATTTCCCAGCTCTGCTCCTGCCATCCTACATATTTACTAACCCTGTACTGAGATTAAAAGTGACTGAGCCTGTGGCCAGGCTGTGGTGTGAACTTACAGGGACCCAACATGGGCAGAATTTGGAAGACTCTTAACTAATAGATGAGTCTTAATGAGTCCATTTCCTTGCTACTTCTCTCTCAGGATTAATAAAGGACCTGTGAGGTCACTGAGGGCAAGGTGTTGGCTCTTGAAATGCATTCAGAGATGTGACACTTGAGTCACAGATACAAACAGTTCAAGCCAATTAGCAGCAGAGAGGTTCATTTAGTACAACATCTACAGCTGAGCTGCCTGCAGAGCTCTGGTGGCTTTAGGGACATGAATTGCACGTGACAAGGACCTCCCAGGTTTTATTCTGTGTCATTACAGAAATTTTACTGTGGCCTTTCAGGGGTGAAAGAGTCCGAAGTGAAGGCACTGTTGCTGATACAGGAATTCAGTTCATTCAGGCCCACAAAAAAAATCACAGGCTCAAGTCTTTCCATAAAAACATTACAGAAGTTGGCCTGGGAGGTCACCACAATGTAATGGGCACCTGTAATAGAGAAGAGAATTACTCTTTGTGTGGCTCCAGGTCCATATGAACACACACAGTGGATATCATGACAATAAGTCACCCCTCGAGGGAAGGCAGAACCAGCAAAGTGACTGTTCTTAAAAATTAATGATTAATTTTCAAAAGGAGGAAAACTAACCAGTGGCAGAAATGGAGAGTACTGAGACACCTCACACCCACAACAGAATAGAAGCAGAACAAACCAAATTCACTACTGAGATCATGAAAATGATGAACAAACCATGACTAAGGAACCACAGGAAATGAGAACAAGGGTAGAGCATGGTCTTCTCTCTAGTTTAACCACAGAGACTAATAAATGAAACATTTCTTAACCACCACTCGATGCTTTTATTGCAGAATAAGGCTGTTATGGTCCTTCTGCATTAGGACATCACTGCTCAAAATGCACTTGTGAGTGTAAATACTAGAATCAGTCTTTAAAATCTTTCACTTGGAAGGGAGATGTATCACATGAAGTCTCTGTGTCCTAGCAACAACATAACTCTTGCTAAACTCAGGCAATTGGAAAATCAGTCAAATTCAGACACAATTAAGATTAAATGTCATAACTGGCAATGTATGAAAAATACTAGGACTTTCCAATTTAACAATTTTTTTAAATTCTTATCTCCATATCTTCTGCAATGATTCATGCAATGACATTAGTAATACACGGAAATAAATTAGAATTGACTTTCACTACAATATCTGAAGAGTGCATTAACTCTTCTCTAAGCAAGTCTGAGTGGAGTTCCTGTTCTTCCCTGAACCAAACACACAAAGTTGATAAAAAGCATGAAGGTACCCAAGCTCCCAAAATGGCTATTTTAGTATTTAAGTCACATCCTAAGCCTCTTTCTAAGACCCAAGCTTCCTAATTTTTTCTTTGACCAGATCCCAACTCCACAATATGACCAAGTCTTTGTTCGTTTGAAACTGAAAGAGAGTAGATTTAAATTAGATACTGGGAAGGAATTCCTGGCTGGGAGGGTGGGCAGGCCCTGGCACATGTTCCCAGAGAAGCTGTGGCTGCCCCATCCCTGGGAGTGTCCAAGGCCAGGTTGGAGCCACCTGGGATAATGGGAGGTGTCCCTGCCCATGGTGAGGGGGGTGAATAAGATAACTTTTAAGATCCCTTCGAAACCAAATAATTTTGTGATTCTATAATTTGCTAGAGAATTCAAAGACCTCTCTGTGCTCCATTTGAGAAAATCCTATGGTTTTGAATTCTATCCTTTCATCCCTCCTACATATAGAGTTTTCTCATTTCCCATAAAACACAGAGCTGCTTCCTGTTCTGCGTAAACTTCAAGAATAAACATCAGTCAGCCAATTCTGGTATCAATAAAATTGTTTCTTCAAGATCCCAGAGAAAATTTAAAATTGCACATCATTATAGAATCAACATATTTTCCAGTCCCTTAAGTTATTTGGTTTCATTTTACTTCTCTGTTATGAAGTAGTTTTCTCTTTACCATAAGTTTTGTAAGCAAAGGATCTATGCTGTGACCAATTTGTTCTCTCCCTTTTCTACCTGTGTGTACCCTCTTTACTTCTTTTCTTCTTCTTCAGAAACATCTTTTATATTAGGGATCAGAAAAATAATGATGTGGAGAACCTACAGGAATTGCTCCTTGTTGAGACTAAACCAGCTTTACAAATTAAGATGACCTTAACTGAGTAATGTATCCTGTGATTTAACCTGTTCTTCCTGTACAACTTTTAGTCAGGAATTATCATGTTGTGTTGGTTTCCTTGTATTTCGTTCCTGACATAATTTCCTAAAGGAAAAGACAGTTTTCCAACATCCTCTTCCAATCCCAGCTGGATACTCTCCCTTGTGTCTGATGTGCAACTTCCAGGGTTAAAGAAATGTACCTATTTTACTTGTACCAATAGTTGTACTGTCAATCACATCCTTGACATTCTTCTTTTGCCTGGACTGAGGTATTACCTTAATTTTTCCTTATCTCTGGATTGCAATAATCCCTCCCTAATGAATTCTGATCTCAGATTCCCTCCAGGAGTGAAAACCAAAGCAAGTCTGAGCAGCCCAGCTGGGTGCATTTCCTGACTTGCAGGGCTGACCACAGAGACTCTGTTTTCATTACCAGCAATTCCTGTGCAACCTTGTTGGGCAAGAAGGGTTTTCCATAGAAGATTCCTATGCTTATAATTTGGCTGAGCCTGTTTCCTCTGCCATCACCTACAAAAATTGTACATCTGCCTCTATAACATTCCTTAGCCTGCAGTGAGCAGCTACAAGCACTGTCCAGGACATGACATATATGTTGTGCTATGTAAAACCAGGTGTTGATGTGAAAGTTGCAATCACAGCTAAAGATACAGCCTATATCCCACATTCCCATCTTTTACCTTTGCTTAAAATTTGGCCTCCTGGCTCGTGTGCAACCTACACACAAGCCTTCCCTTGCACCCTCCTTCAACACTTGTAACAATGCACAAGCACTACACGTGTTTTACAATCCCAGAGCAGTGTCACAGCACTGCCAAAGGCAACTGTCACAAGCAGCAGCAGCCTCTGAGGTGATGCCTTTAGATAAAGTAAGGAGGACAAAGTTTTATCTGGCCGATATTTAATTCCATGCTTAGAGTAAGGAAGAGCTCAGGTGGTGGACTGCAATAGCCAAAATGTGTTGGCTTCTCAAACCACCGGATCTCAAGATCTGAGTCTGTGGCAAAACTCTCATACTGTGTGTTGTAGTTTACCTGTGTGGAAAATCCACATCCTGCCTTTCAGAATCACAGTCATTAAGGTTGGAAAAGACCTACAAGATCATCAAGTCCAGTCTTTGACTGATCCCCACCTTGTCCTCCAGTCCAGAGCACTAATTGCCATGGTCAGTCCTTCCTTGGACACCTCCAAGCCTCCCTGGGCAGCCCTTTCCAAGGCCTGGCCACCCTTTGCATGAAGAAATTCCTCCTGATGTCCAACTTAAATCTCCCCCTGGAGCAGCTTGAGGTCGTTTCCTCTTGTCCTGCCACTTGTTACCTGGGAGAAAGGGCTGTAATCTCTAATAAGAGAACTTTGGGAAAGCCAACTAAAAAATAGATTTTCTCCTTTGAGCTCTCTTGCTAAAAATGAGAATGTTTTCCTGCTGAACTGAAGAAAATGAAGATCACATCCCGCTCTGCTAAATCTCTAATTGTCTTAACAGTAGGTGAGGAAACATTAGGAAGACCTACAAAATTCCACCAGTTCAGAAAGCCTATGCAAATTCCAGCAACAGCAAAAGCCCCAGAGATGTGGTTTCCAGACACTACATGATCTTCCACAGTTCCCCTGCTCTTGAAACAGTTTTCACCTCGCTTGAACTTTATAAAAAATATGCATAAAGAGGCAAAGAAGAACATTGGAGATGAGAAAAGCAGCCATGCTATGGTTAAATATGTATGGTAATGCCAGTGCTCTCCTGAAAATACAGAAAAAAGCAGCTGGCAGTTCAGACCAGGAACACAAGACAAGCCATCCACCTCTCTGCAGACCTCTGATATTGTAAGGAGAGTTTCCAAGGAGAAAGCTAATATCACTGGAATATTACTTTTTCCAGTAATATATATGGTGTTTTTGCAGAATAGGATTCACTTCTGAAGCTGTACCAACAAGTAAATTATTCATAAGAGAAGAGATAAAAGACAGAACATTTCACAGGGTAAAATATTTAGGCTCCCTGAGCTCTGACAGTGTGATCATGCTCATACTAACCGGGCATACTGGGAACCAAAATGAACTCAAATTAAGTGGTACAAACTCTGCATATAAAACACACAAAGTTGATAAAAATAAGAGCTCTCCTGTACCTGTGTTTCATCTTTCATGTTGTAGCAGTTCAAACAGAACTAAGCAAAGATGCAATTAATCAGTGCTCTAACATTGTGCTACTTATCAATATGTGAGTGTAACACCTCAATAAAACAGGATGCTTAAAGGGCTGCTAAATGTATCAATATTCAATTACACAACGTTAATAAAGCCATTAAAAGAGAATTAACAAGGGTTTACTTAGGAAGTATCTCTGTCTGACATTAGGTGGCTCTTTAAACATTTTCTAAAGAAATACAGTAAAAAGCTATTAAAATATTTATGCAGTGCTTGCATTAGTTCTATTTAACTGGCATAGCAGCAATAATATCAGCAGCTTTAAATGCCTTGCTTCTCAGCACCACATGATTATCCACTAGTTATGAGAGATAAATAAATTCCCAGTCTTAGAATGTTAATGCTTTTCATTATAAAGAAAAGATCTCCAAATCCTTCATTAAAGCTCAGAGCTTCACCAAAATTGGATGCCTCCAACTGTTTGTTGAGGAACTAATATTAGAGTGTGCTACAGCATGAACCCGGGCTGGAGCTTGACACCAAGACTTAGGTGGCCCCAGAGGAAAATTGGGTCTTGCCTCAAATTTTTGTTCTTGTGAGCCGAGGCAAAACCTTCACAGAGTGCTCAGCAAGCAAAGGCAGATTATTTCACTCCAAGAGATTGTGCTGGTGCAGCAGTTCTGGGCTCTGTGGCTCCTCCTCTACTCCCGAGTAACAGAAAGCCTCCCAGGACTTGTTAAATTAGCCAGTGTAATGAAGTCCAATTCTGTGTTATTTGCACAGGGACTGGAAAAGATTTCATGTTTCCATGTACATAAACAAAACCTGGCTCAGCACACCAGGGACTTAAGAGGTTTATAAAATATAAAAGACATTCACATTAATCTGTTAAACAATTCATTTTCTACCCTGTCCTTTCCTACTAAGTGAATTGGTTACTTATAAAAAATACATTTTTCTGTTGGCTCTTTCACTGCTGGTGACTCACTGCTGGACCCCAACACCCCGGGGCTCTCTGGGGGGACAGTGATGCTGCCCCTGGGACACTGGGCTGGTGGCACCAGCACTGGAGGAAAATGAAGGTGCAAGTATTCTCTCCCCTTATTATTTGGAGGATTTGGGTCCATAACAATGCCAGTTTTCCTATAGGAAGAAGGACAGAAAGTCTTTGTGACTACACCACTGACCTCAAATTATTAGGAGGTGTAGAAATGAAACAAGTGAATTCACCTCCTGGAAAACAAAAAATAAAGCAGTTTCTCTGATGCTGCTCAGACAGTGCTGAGAATTTTTCTTCCAGGAATTGTTAAGCCAAGGGAAAATGCTGGCTTCTTGCAGAACATGTTGGGCAAACTTCATCAACATGAACCCATCCAGGCATCTCGCTTGCAATTTTGATGGATACTCCTCTAAATCTGTCTAAAAATCCATATTTTTTTCTGACTACAGCAGCATTTATTATTTAAAAAGATCAAACAGGTGCTACTAAATAAAAACATCTTAATGAGGACTGGCTTTGATTCCTTCTTAAAAAGATCATTATATCAAATCACTAGGCCTCTGAGTTCAAAGAAAGTCAAATGCATGCCCTGCTTGAACATTATCCACATAATAGTTTGGAAAGGTTCATTTGCCACAATTTACATCCACAAAATAAAGTGATGAAGACTTTTAAAGATGATGCAACTCCTGTGAACAAAGACTGTATTAATCCAACCCAAATGCAAATAAAAGTGAAAATAGCAGCTACTTGCTTTTGATTGCTTTGTTTTCAGAAGACACTAATAGCTACCTACTTTTTAATAAAACAATTAAATCTTTGTAGCACATTCCCTCCTTCCCAAATATTTTCATTTCAGAAGCATTTATGTTACAATCACTGCTGGGTTTTATTCTACCTCAGTACCATAACCCAGCTAATAATGTGGTACTATTTACTTTGTATTTGGGGTTTTTTTGCTGCTTATGTTGGGGTAAGAGAAATATTCCACTTTTCACTCCTTGTGTAGCATTCAAAATCCCTGCTGTTTCACAAATTTCATTTTTATTTGCCCAACTAAAACTGCATAAGCTACCAAAGGAATCTGTGGAACTTCTTAAACTGCAGTAGCTTCCACCAATCCCATCTCCAACTAAATTAGTTTCAAATCTAATCAAATTATGATAGACCTTTAGGCACCAAGTGAGATCTGCCCATTTCTCAGCCAAATGCAAGGGGTCTGAGCACTCTCGTTTTCATTTTAAATGCTCTGCCAACTTATGGGACAGTCATCTTTCATCCAGTGACCGTAAAAGCATCTCTTTAAAGCCCATTTCCAGCCAGGGGACACATCTAACACAGGAAATGGTGCTGCACTGGGCTTGACACATAGTGCAGAGAAACAAATGTGTACATTGGATTTATGAGTCACCCCAATACATTTATTAAGCATTAAGTTGTGCTTTTACAACTGGTCTTCATCAAAGATATTTCATCTGTTAGCCAGAGCGTCATCTCTTCTAATGACTCATAATGAAGACTCATTCCATTTAGCTTGATTTTACTGGCTCATCAGCCTCTTGTTCTCAAGGGGCAAAGCTGCTCTTTTCAGCATGTTCAACCCACAGAGAAGTGGCCATTAACTCTAGTTGCTCATTATGTAAGAATCAGCTAATCAAGACTGACCAAGAAATAACTGATGTGATTTAAGAAAGGGAGACATCTGCTTGGAATTATCCAGCCCGCTGTTTCAAAACTGATAAGGCATTTACTGCCTTGGTATTCGATTCTAACAGGGATAAAGGATTTGGGGGGATGGCTGGGAGAATGTGGAGTAGGCTTTACTTGGGAGGGGAAGGGAGATGGGGAGCATGAAGGGCAAGCAAGGGCCTTTGTTGAGGAGAAAAGGCAGGACCTGTCTGTAAACCACATCAGAACAAGGCAGAGTAGGCAGGAATCCTAAGCTATATTTGAGGTGCTGTTTGAAATGCAAAAAACCTTGTTATTTCCATGGTTTTTAGACATGTAGCAAGGGCTAAGTTACAAAAATATCTCTACTTCCATTTCCTAATTGCCATCCAGTTGTTTGTTGTATTTTTTTTTTAAATTTATCTAATAACATTTCTATGGACCAAGTTAGTTCCTCATGTAAATGGGAAACCATTATCCTGAAGCCAGTGGACTGTATATGTGTATTCCTGATTTATTTGGTGAGGAATCTTGCTTTATTTCTAAATGTCATATAAAACTTTCTGAAGCCAAAAGTTTATGCATTTTGAGCAGAGCACAAGAGACACATCTTCTTATTCATTCTTTTTACAGAAAAACTGTTATAAAACATGACCTTTTCATACCTAAGCACAAGCAGAATATGCTAGGCAGATAAAATATGTAACATGATAAAGACTGCACTGAAACTGAGCCTTGACTGGGGCTGTAGCTGAACATAACTCTTCCTTGGGGAAAGCAAAGATAGGAAGAGGACAGTGTGCTTTTCCTGGACTAAGCAACTGAGAAAGTGCAAATATGTGGGTCAGATGAAGGAACAGGCAGGCTCTGCTCTCATCCCAGGAGGGCTGAGGAAGCAGAAATTGCCAAGAACAGTCCCATTTCAGGGGAACATCGCAGTGCACTCAAATTACCTTACTCACACAAGCAGCACACTTCCACACACAGCCAGGTACTCGATGTTTTTCACAGCTCCTTCAGCTGAACAAGTAGCAGGTAGCAAGATAAAAGCCCAGGAATAAATTGGACCGGTTTCTTGAAGGAATTTGTCTGGATTACTGAGGCCAGACATCAAAGGAAGGGGGGAAAAAAAGGGCCCTATTGCCAAGCTTATGTTTCCATATATGTATTTCCTCCACACTCAGACTCTTCACAAGGACTCTGCTTTTTGCATCAGCCCTCTTGGCTGATAGCAGTGAATTTAGGGCTCCTTCGCTGCTTTTCATCTTCTAAATGTGAACAAATTAATCCTCGAGGCTCTGCTGGAGGGAAATGAAATAAATAAATCCTGTGATTCCCTCTTTCCCCGGCGGGTGGTGGGAGCTGACCTGCCCTGGAACCTCTGGGCCCACCACACTCTGCAGGAGGGGATGGATTTCTCCAGCAGAGCTTTCTGCCACCCTCTGCAGCCCTGAGAAACTGCTCTGTCACTTGGAAAGGAGCTGACATTTTCTGGAAAGAGTCTCAGATTTAGGAAAGTATCTGCTTCTCCTCTGAATTCAGCCCTGTGCAGGAGATTTCTTGTCCTTAGGTCCCTTTCATGTGTCTTTTTCTCTCTTTCTTAATTATTTTTTTTTTTTCAATCCTTATTTTACCTTTTTCTTGTTTTAATTTTTTTTCTTCAAGAGGCAAACCTTCCCCAAGTAGTGCAGAGGAGCAGCTGCTGCAGGCAGCAGCTCTGCAGACATGCCTGCTGCCTGAGTCAGAAAATGGAAAAGAAACCGTTCCATCAGTGGGGTCGAATCCAACCGTGCCCAGAGAAACATCCAGGAATCACACTCTCCTCTCCACACGAGGCATTCACTTCTCACTCCAGCTTTCCCTTGTCTTTCCCTGGGTTTAGTGAGAGGGGAGGAGCATGGTATTTGTAGAGAGCACCTCACCTGCACCCCTGGCAGAAAAGAAATGCTTGGAATGCTGAAGGTTGTCCTGCTGTGCCCGTGGAATTTCATGTGCACCTGGAATCCCTCTCAAAGGGGTTTCAAACAAAGGGCAAAAAAAGAGAAAATAACAAACTAAAAAGAAATAAGGAATAAAGGAAAAAGGGGGAAGAGAGACAGATTAGATCAAAAATTATGTGGAAGTTCCTGTACACAATTCCTGACTCAAATTCTTAAAGGAAACTGAGGCATGAACTCTTCATAACAACAGGATAATTGGTTTCTCTTTAGTCCCTTAAAAAATTCCTACACTCTGTTCTTCATAAACGTTTGTTCTTTTAATGTTAAATATAAAACCATCTCCCAACCTCAAAACACAAATCACTTGGGACAGGGTGTGGGGGGAATAAAAAAAATCTTGGACAATCATTTATCTAAACTCCATGACCACAGCATGGCAAAGCTGCCAAGGCTTAGGATTTAAGAATAACTGCAGCAACATTATCAAGGGTTTGTCTTTGGTCTTGGTTGGTTTGTTGGGTTTTTATAAACTTATGATAGAGCAGAAAAAACTTGAGGACATGAATCTTAAGTATCAGAACAAATAAGATAAAAAGGATTTCAAATAGTTTCATCTTGCTTTTTTTTACTGTTGTGATCTTTTTGTCGCCGTTTGTTCTGACACGGACACATGTTGCCAGGACACGGGTCATCCACCTCCTCCTGCTGCTGTTTTCTCCCATCTGTTACATCCACCACCCAGAAAAAAATCCCAGGGGGACAAACTCAGGGAAGGGACAATTACCCGAATCACAGAATCATGGAATGGTTTGGTTTGGAAGGGACTTTAAAGCTCATCCACTTCCACCCCCTGCCCTGGGCAGGGACACCTCCCGCTGTCCCAGGGGGCTCCAGCCTGGCCTTGGACACTCCCAGGGATGGGGCAGCCACAGCTTCTCTGGGCACCCTGTGCCAGGGCCTCCTCATCCTCACAGCCAACAATTCCTTCTCAATATCCCATCTCTCTGTGCCCTCTGCCATTCTCTGTGTCCTGTCACTCCATGCCCTTCTCCAAAATCCTTCTCCAGGTCCTTCAGGCACTGGAAGAGGCTCTAAGATCTCCCTGGGTCCTTCTCTTCTCCAGACTGAACAGCCCAAACTCTCTGAGCCTTTCCTCATAGGAGAGATATTCTATACCCCTCTGATCATCTCCATGGCCTCCTCTGGACTTGCTCCAACAGGTCAGTGTCCTTCTTGTTCTGAGGACCCCAGAGCTGGACACAGCAGTGAATGAACCACAACACAAACAGCTGCCAAGAGCAGCAGTATTCTGATGTATAGATAGTCCATCTTACAAAATATGTGTTTTTAAGGAAGCAATAAGGTGTTCTCTTCCTCTCAGATGTGTAACTTGTGCCTTGAGGGATGCACATGCTGAGCCCAGCCCTGTGCCTGAGGGAGCTGCTGTTCAGGTTCCTAGACAGGGATTATGAACAGGACTGAATTGTTCCTTTTGAATACCTCATTTCCACATGTAATGTAAAATAATGGAGAATTCATCTGAGCAGCTGTACTTCAGTCTACTCTCTGTTTACTCTAAAAATAAATACATCAAACAATGAACACTATAAGTAAATTAAATAGCTGGCATCTCTCCCTATAGAATTTCATGAAGGCAACAGTGTCCTTCCCTCTGCAAAGCCTCCAGGAGAAGCTGAGGTCCTAAGAATCAAGTGTGTGTGCCAGAAAAATGCCACTAGACACCAAAAGAAGACAAATTCCAGAGTCACTGGATGTACTGTCACATATCTGCTCTTATTCAAAGACACTGGACCCCTGGGACTCAGCATCAAACCACAGACTCTGAGCAACCTGAGATGGTGGAAGGTGTCCCTGCCCATGACAGAGGCTTGGAACTAGATGGACTGTGAGGTCCCTTTCAAATCAAACCATTCTGTGATTCCACAAAAGTATCTAAAGTCATTAAAGGCAGGCTCAGCCTCAATTTTGACTTGAAAAGTCATTTACAGCTCTCCCTGTGTTTCTGAAGCCAGAAAGCAATATCCACAAATGTTTCTGAAAAGCAGGAGAATCCCTCTTGGTTTGGGCCTGGTATCTCTGCATGTGTTGTGAAAAGGAGATCAAAGAGCCTGGGCAGTGCCAGGGCACTGGTGGAGCAGAACAGAATTCAGCCTTTTCCCCTTCACTGCTACTGAAACGCTGCTCATTCCTGTCAGAAACAACAAAAAACCCAACAAGCAACAGGATTCTGAAAGCTGCCTAAGGAGCAGATATCAGGAACATGTGAGGAACCCTCAGGAGGTTTGTGAGCAAAGCCTGGCCCCAGCTGGACCCACCCCTCCTTCTCCTGCCAACCTGCAGAGCGACCCGGGACGCGCGATGCTCCTGAGCCACGTGGGCTGGACCAGGAGTACCAGCAGATTCCAAATTCACCAGAAAGTTGGTTTTAATCTCTTTCCTCCCCCCTAATTATTCAATTACTCTCCTAGATGATTGAATTTTGCCTCTGTGTTCGTTATCATTGCCATGGGCTGACCTCAGGCTGCTCACAGAGGGAGAGAACACACATTCCTGGTTCCTGAGAGCCAGCTCTCCTCCCCCACCTCACTGCTGAGCCATGTCAGAGTGAAGTGCTGAAAACCTCACATTCTGCCGTGCAAAGGGAGATTAAAACACAGTTTGGAAAAACATTGTATTCTACAGCTGCAATATACTCAGAGAGTATAAACTAAAGCAGGCGAATTCTTTACTGGATCGGTTGCACCAGCAAGGATATTGGCCTCTCATTATTGTCTTTACTTGGAAGGTCCAGCTCCAGGTTTGCTCTGACTGACAGACAGTGAACAAGCAAAACCTTGTGTTAACTTGGTTCGAAGCTGTCGACTGGCAAAGGTCTGGAAACTCAGGAAAACCCTCGTGTGGAGAAAACGGGGGCTGTCCTACCCATCAGACTAATTTTTCTGCAAAGTGAACAAAGCCCGTAGTTCTGTGGAACGCACAGAAATACAAAAGCTTCGCGTATTTCAGTTTCCCCATCTGAGAAAGGGGATCATTACCTGAGTGCTTTGCACACAGCCAGGCTACAGAGCAGCACTGGCTCTGCTGACCCCACATCTTCCCCCAGAGCCACAGTTTGGGCTGGGAGTGGGACACAGCCCTCTCTTCTCTCCAGAGGACTTGGCACAGCCCCAGTGTCCTGCTCTTTTATGGGACATGGGAAACAAAGAAACTTGACCATGTTAGAGATTATGACATTCAGTCACAAGAAGGTCTCCAGAATAAATTCCAGCCTTTTTATCCTCTCTACTTCCAGAATATTATATCAGGATATAAATATCTCCTCCCATCGTTCTTTTCTTTTGGTGTATTTATGGAAGGAGTTGGAACTTCTCGTGGAGCACTCCTTATATTCATGGAGGTTGAACTAGATGATCTTTAAGGTCCTTTTCAACCCAAGCCTTTCTATGATTCTAAGGAGAGAAAGCACAGAGCAAGAAAGAAGTAGTTTCTCTCCTGATGGAGTTGAACCCTTCACTTCCACACACACAAAATGGCACAGCCTAAGGTAGCCTCAACCACATGTGTGCCAATATTCAGTCACAGAACAAATCTTGGTGTCTCAATGCCCACTGAACATGCCATTCTTATGCCACAAAGCTGTGCAAATACCTCTACCCTCAAAGCCACAGGTTGATCACTCCTGTAGCTGTGTAGCTGAATCCTCACATTTCACTGTGATTTAGACCATTTGACTGTTGCCATTGCATAAGGGAAAAACTGTTACTTCCATTAAAGTGAAACTTTTCCTTCAATTACAGTGAAATCCCAACTGTCAGCTCAGGCTGAAACGCTGCAGTACAGCTGCCAGCTCCAGCACTTGCAGATAAAACAGGCTGAGGTCACAGGTTTTTGGCTAAGTTACAGCACAGAATTATAATAGCAAGTATACTCTGACAGGTCCCAGCTCACTCTTTGGGATTTGTTTGTTTAGATTTGTTTCCTCTATCCCTATTTCAAAGCCATTGATTCTGCATAAGCATGTCAATTCATTAACAAATCTCGTCAGCTATTTTCTTTGGCACTGGAAATGAGTTGTTTCCCTGCTAAATTAATCCAGCTCCAGTGTCACTTGCACACCAATCAGAGCTCCTATTCACAAAGGTCAGGCAGAAAAGAAGAAAGAACAACTTCTTTTCTTTTAACCACAAAATGAATACAAAATATTTCTGAACACCAAAGCCTCATTGGAACAGGGCACATCAACACTATGCATGAAGATGGCTATTGCCTGCTTTTTAGCCCAGGGAACGCTGCTGGGACCTCCACAGTGCTGGAGCTAAGCTTCCAAAGTGACCTCCAATACTGGGCCATTACATCCCAATACATCCTGGGCACTGTGTCTCCATGTAGAAGTTGTAAATGTGCAAGGGGGACAGGCAGAGAGGGCCTAAATCTCTGGAGATCTCTGGGATCCTAAGGGATTTATAGGATAAGATGGAGACTTATGCCATAGCCTGAGGTGGATTTTGCCTCCTGATAAAATAGAAGAATTTTTACTGAGGGAATAAAAGGCAGCAATCTAACCTCATATATTGCCTTTTTTATATTGCTTTGTTAAGGCTGTGCTATAAACCTGACAAAAAGAAGAATAAAGTTATGGGGAAATGAATAGTGAACTCAGCTTCTCTAAAAGATTCGAGCTTTTTCTTTCCATTTCTACATTCCAAGGGACACTGCCAGTGGCTCATCAGCCACAACCACACTGATCTCACCCTCACTGCTCCCTCTGCAAAGCTGGGCAACGAAGTTCCACCCGGAGGAACCTGTCCAGGACACACCTGGGATGCTGGGATGTCCCCAGGGCAAAGCCATCCACCTCCACACTCACCCACACATGCCCTTGATTTATCTCAGCTTTTCATCTTTATCTGCCCCAGACCCAGGTACACCCCGGAGTCAGCACTGAAAAAGCTCCCTAACATCTGTTCAGAGTTATATTTCTTTGACATTCATAATTATGACCTTTGTCAGCAAATCATTTAAGCATGAAATTAATTTTGAAAATCAGTAATTCCACTGACTTTACCTGGATTACTCATATGTTTAAAGTTGAAAGAACACTCGAGTATTTTGCTGTACACAGACCCAGTCCTGACAGAGTGTAAAATGTTTCCAGTCACAGAAAAACAGCCAGTAGCCACATACTGTTCCACTCCCCAGCTCAGATCTAATCTTACAGGGGGGTTCTGTTTCATTGACACAATCATGAGCCTGCTTTCCTCTAAGACCCACGTGCTGCAATCAACTTTAAAGGAATTTATATGTGCATACATTACTGTCCCTTGCACAACAGAAGAGCATCAGTATTGCTGATGTAATGCACACTAGCACAGTCAGCTGCTCCAAAAAGTGGTTTATTTTGCAGCTGATCGATGATTTTGCTGATTCTGGAAATCTCTCCATATGACAAGTGTTTCTAAAACATTTAAGGTACTACAGAGCTTAAGGTTCTCAAGAGTGCAATCATCTTCTGCAACTAAATCATAGTAAGAAATGTACTTGCAACAAGAACTCGCAGGTTTTCTGCCCTTGACAAATTGAATTCACCACAAATAACTTTGGTTTTGCAATTGCAAATGGGCAGTGCCTGGAAATTAATCACTAAAGTATTTAATGAATACACACAAAAGTAATCCCAACAGCTGCAAGCCATCGAGAAGATTTCAAGCCCTAAGTTGTGAGGTTGGGTACCAGTAACTCTTCCAGAAGTAACTAAGAACATCTTGCCCAGTACATTTGAACACATCTTGCTGAGTCTAAATATCAGCAAACTCCAAACTGACATTAAATATTTCCATAGATAACAGATGGTTTAACACATTGCTCCCCACTTGGGGTTGCCTAATGCATCTGAATCATGTTTTGAAATATAACTCAAGGTTTGGAAAATCTCTAAGGTTTTCAATAAATAGAGTTTAATGTCAAGACTACTCAAAGCAGCTGTTCCTCCTAACCATGGAAAGTCACATCCAGGTTTTTTGTTGGTTTTTTTGCATGACCCAATGCAGAAATTATGTAATTTAGGTGTCCTATCCACCTCCACTCCCACTATTCTCCAAGGAATAACATGCTTTACATGAAACCACTGTAAAATAACAGCACAAGTGTCAGAGCTTCATATGTGTTGCTACTTACTACTCGAGAAAAGATGTTTGTGCTTCTCTCTCTGCTCCTCCCTGCTTCTGATTTAATGGCCACTCCACTGCTCTGAGCTGCATGTTCCACACCAGCCTCAGGAAGGTGAAGCAGACTGGAGGAGACAGAGTGTGTGTGAACATCTGCAGCCTTGGAGATTCTCAGGAAGCAGAACTGGAAACACGTCTCGCTTCCCAAGGTATGCAATGACCCTCTCACACCTCTGGAGTCCACAACCTACTAGGTCCTGTCTGGCCCTGCTGCCATCAGCTGTTCTTCCCCATGTTTGCTCTGCAGAAATCCCTCTCCCATTTCTCTCCTGGGCATTGTTTTTCACTCCATGACCCTGCAGACCCCCTGGAATAAGCACTGCGCCTGTCCCGGTTGTTTCATGCCCCCAGGGCCTCACCTCCTCTGCCACCACTTGTCCCTCTATGGCAGTGCCCAACACCAGCATTACAGGCAGGAAAGACACATCCATGAACTTCCACAGACAAGCACAGAGGCCTTGGAATTGTTTTCCTTGGGTGCACAGACCAATCCTGCAGATCAATGGGCAGTGTTACTCACAGAACAGGTAATAAATTGACCTACACACACATATGGCTGAAAAAACTTCTGCACGGATTTGCAACACTCAGGCTGTTACTTCTTCTGAAAATCAAAGTCAGGAATGTTGGAGAAAAGAGAGAAGTGGTTTTGCAAAGCCATGACCAACTTGTTCTGTGATTTGGCATCTGTGAACTGCCTCATGTGCTACAAATGCCACAGGCAAGACTAACTGTACAACTCTACTCCACCACCTAGGAGCTCCTGCTGAGATGAGCATAATACCATACACAACTCTTCCAGAATGCAAATCTGCTGGTGGACACCCCACTAAACTAAAAAAATAATCACAGTTTACCCCTTGAAAAACCCCAGTTTATTCCTTGATAGTGTATTTCTTAAGGAGCAGATCTCAACATCTCCAACTCCAGTCAGTCAGACAGACGCCCACAGAGGTAATTTACTGCATTTTCACCTCCTACTTCTAAAAGAGGTGGAGATTATATCTTACAGTCTTCTAAATCTGACTTTATTACAGGTACAAGAGTGTTGGGTATGTTCAGCAAGGCCTATATTAGCAGTTTTATGTTCTTTTAATTGCTGACATGGAATGTAAATAGTTTCCTCAATTGCTGCATACTTCCCATTCCTGAAGGAAGGCACACCCTTTGACAAAGATTAAGAGAATATAAAGTTAAACCCCTGTTTACTAAAGGAATTAAATCCTCCTTTAGTTACTGGAACAGAGTAACCTGTACATGAGGGATCTACATACCTCTCAAGGACAGGTTTTGAGCAACTAAGGGGGATTAAAATAATAAAGAGAAAGTTGAAGATTTGGGCTTGGTGCTCAATAATAAAATTAACTGGAATTTATCACAGCTGGGTAACGTTAGGATTCATCCAAATGACTGGAAATAAAAAACTTCATGTGTCGTTTTACTACCGAGGACTAAAGAGGTGCCCCGTGGTTTCCCATTGAAGTTGTCCATCACCAGCCTGAGGCAGCATGGACCCAGCCTCCCTTGGACGTTTGCTTTCACAGGCGCATTCCTTTCCCTGAACACATAAAACTGCATTGCTTACGTCTACGGCCTCTCTGTCACACTAAAAAAAATACCTTTGTGGCTTTTATTCCCCAGCAGGGAAACCTACAGAACACACAGAGCCTTGGGAACATTTATAAGAAGTTTTCCCTAGGCTGAGAATGATCTTTGGTTTCCTTTGACAAACAGCACGGTCTTGTCCTGATCTGGATTCCCACAATATCCTCCTGAGACTCTCTTAGAGAAGTGGTCGAAGACTTGGTAGACAAAGACTCTGATGATTTTTCCCATTTATAATGGACTTCCAGAGAAGTAACTTCATTTCTGGATGGTTCTGTATCTTTTTGAAAAACCCTACTGGAGTTCTGCCCATGGGACCGCGTTTACAGCAGCCCTTCATCCCTCTCAGAAAACTTACAGGCATGAGCGGGAGTTGTCAAGAGCATATGGAAGATGCACACAAACAAAGGCTCAAGCTCAGCTGCTTCATGAACAGGACAAACATCCCATCATCAGCCCCTTGCCAGCAACCCCAGAGAGCTACTGTTTAAAATTCCAGCAGGGGTTAAGCCCAAAGTCTTGACTTGTCTTCCCTGAGCAGATGCCGTCAGCTACTGCATGGGGGAAAGCATGGCTACGGGCAGCGTTAGGAGGGATGAATCCTCCAGAAAAATTCCCAGACTGGAGGATTTTCCACATTACTATAAATAAGAGGGCTTACCACAGGAAAGGAGGACAAATCCAAATCAAATACGCAGGAAAACACCGAGAGGCAACATGTCCATTTTGAGCCCCACATAAATGCAGACAACCATAGACATTCTTGCTCTATCAGCAATGTGCAAAAACACACACTCCAAACTGGAACAAAACTGTCTTGTTAGGGGACTGTTTATACGGGATCGGTAGCAAAATTGGCCTCAGGTTAATTTCAAACCATCAATTTTAAAATTATAGCCCGCCTCTGAGAACCTCGAGCACAAAGCGAACATGCAGCAAGGGTACTTACTCATTTCTCTCCAAATCGATGACTAGATGTTTACTTTCAGCTTGAATTACAAACTGCAGCAGTGCTGGGTGATTCTGAAAAAGGAAAATAGAGTTGGTTGAGTCCAAACCCAGAGCCCATCATCCTGCACCCAGCTCTGCCACAGAGATGGATGTATCACAGAACCATGGAACGCCTGGAAAAGACCTTAGAGACCATCCAGTTAGAGACCATGCAGTCCCACCCTCTGCCATGGGCAGGGACACTTCCCACTACCCCAGGTGGCTCCAACCTGGCCTTGGACACTCCCAGGGATGGGGCAGCCACAGCTTCTCTGCCAAACCTGTGCCAGGACCTCCCCACCCTCACAGGGAAGGATTTCTTCCCAATATCCAACCTAAATCTACCTTCTTTCAGCATAAAACCATTTCCCTTTGTCCTAGCACTGCATGCTCTTGTCCTTTCTTCTCACTATATTAAACACAACTAAAATCTCTTATGTATAATATAATCACAGCTTAGTTTCACTGTGCTATTTTTTAAATTGAGGAACAGATGATCAGGTTGTGGCTTTTCATGACCATTTTCAGTTTAAGATATCCATGTTCAAATCCAGAACCTCCTCCCCCAGGCAGATGTGGAGTGCTGTGACCACAGTCAGCAGGGTGGCTCTGACAGAAAGGCTTTTCTTTTAAGGGGAAATTCCAAATATTCCCCTGTAGAACTGCACATAGATCTAAGACCATGATGGAAACTAAACATAAATACAACCATGCTGAATTTTCTTTTTCTATAAACAGCTAAATATTGTAAGATGCATTTTAAACTTCTCATAGGGAATAATGAAGTTTTAGCATAAAACAACAACAAAAAAAGCGGTGTTGGAGCAGTTAGAACCATAGGATATCCTGAGCTGGAAGGGGCCCACAAGGATCATCAAGTCCAAACATCACAAAGTATCAATAGAAATATGGCCAATAGTACTATTAAGTATCTCTGTGAGATCAATAGACAAAGTATTTATACATACACAAGTATTTAAGAGACATTTCTAAACAAGACTGACAACAGAGCACGCGGAAATCCCAGTTGCACTCCAACATGGAGCAGGGATTGGGACATCTGGGTTGAATTTTCAGCACCATCATGACTGCGTGCAATCTTCATATTGGCCTTCCCCGATCATAAAACAAGTTCTTTTTCATCTCAAGCATCCAAAAGCAAATCCATTAATTCTTTGGGAAGCTGTGAGAGACGATCTGAAATAGAGGAAGCTCAAATACTTGCAAAAAGGGGCACTGCACCTATATAGGTTCTGGAAACTGCATTTCAAAGGAGAAAGTACAGTTCACAATATTCTGGTTACTCTTAATCCAAAAGACTCAACTCACATATATTTTAAGACTGTTTATCCTTAGCTTCCATTTCATTAAACAAACTTACTGGATTGCACAACAGTATTTCCTTGTTTGAGATTCCAACAGTAGCTCAATAAATCAGTTGTTCCTCCATACACTCAATCTGCTTTTCTGGAGATTTATGTCAGCCAATTGCAGTGCTGCAGCAGGACAATTTTAGGGTTCTAGTATTTAATTGATTTATTGGGAAATGTGTCTGAATCCGTGATTGCTGCAGCAGGGCCCTGGCTGTGTGACAGCCAGAGCATCCCTCCCATGGACTGCAATGAGTTTGGAATTATTTGAAAAATTAGAACTTTTTATTAAAAAGTGAAGTTAATGGAAGGCTGTCTCAGACCAAACCGAATTGTTAGAATAAAAAATAGCTGACAACTCCCCAGTGCTCTGTGACATTATTAAGCACAGCCTGTGACTGAGATACCACTGCTTTCCTCTGAGTGTCCTGCCCCACTGCTCGTGCAAATTCAAACGTGCTTTCCCAGCAACAATATTGAAATTCTGCATCTATGTGAACTTTGCAGAAACCAGATCCCACTAGAATGCTAAATAAATGCTTCAGACTTTCCTTGGCACTCTGCAAACACATGGGAGTCATTTATTGGCATGAATATTTAGAAGCAGTGTTGATTACGACTTTAATATCAGTGCATTGGTTCCAAACCCCGTAAGATATACAGACTATAGAGTTTTGAGAGAGTAAAACACAATTAATTACAATATAACACAGTAAATAATTAAGATATTCCAGTGGCACAAATGGATTCCTTTCAGCTGAAGGCCCTCTGTTAATATGTAAATGACAACTATGTTTATTCATGAGTTCACAGTGGTACTTATTTGACAGTCAATTGATGTCAGTAAGTTGCAAAGTTAAAAAAGCAGCTGCAGAATAGAACAGACTGTTACAAGACAAAATCATCTCTCAGAGAATTCCTGAAAGCTGAAACTTCTTATTATGGAGCACAATAATGGCCCCAGTCAGGATGCTGGATCTCTTTGCACAACACCCAGGTTCAGAATCCTGCTTTACCATCGATTTTTCTTTCACACAAATGGCTCGTTTCCTTCTTCTCCACCTGGGAAGAGATGAGACTACTTTTTCTTATCCTGACCAGAATTCATAAGCATAAATACAGTAAAAAATACCCGCTGCTCAGGTGTTATGGTGACTAAAAAACACATAAATACTTAAAATCATAACTTTAAAATGTTAAAGAAAAATAAATATCTTTCAAAAAGGGTGTTTTAGGTTTGTGTGTTGTTTTTCTCCTCTCTTTAAGTGTATCCACTTGTGAAACGAACTCAGATATTTTACTTTACTTTTTTTCAGTGGTGGTGGAATTTCCCCTAAAGTATTTGCACAGTTTTGCTACAAAACCTTAAAAGCTCATTTTGAATCCCATGAAGCTCCGTGGTACTCTCCTCTTACAATCAATCTTTTCAAAACTGAGTTGCAAGATGAAAAGGGAATGACCATAAATACAGACATTAGATCCCTGTTTTATGTTTTCCATTTAGAATAATTGAAAAGCACATTGTGAGGGCACAGTCTCTCCTGCTCAGAACATTTCAGAAAGTGCCACTTGCTGTAAGTCTTTCTTAAAAAATAATTTCAGTGCTGATACATCAATTTATTCCCACATTGATCCCTCTAAAATTATCAGCTGTGAAAGCAAAGGAACTTGATGAGAGCAGCATTATTTAAACAGTAATAAAGAATTTTGTACAGTTCTACCTTCTTTTCTCTACAGATTTATGTCTTCTAGTTCTTCCTACTCCTAAACTGCAGTTTGTTCTTTTCTTTTTTGGCAGTTTTTTGTGGCATAAGAGATTTCCTCAATGCACACAGGCTGTTCCCTTATATCCTAACAGGCTTCTGCATGATTATCCAAGCATTCTCCAAAACTTTCCACTCTTATTTAGAAACTTTACCTCCAGAATCTGCATCAAATTATATCAACAGAACAGGAAAAGTATTTATCTCCTTAATTTGCTCCTTGCTTGCTTTCTAGCTGAGGGCTTTTGGGTTGAATTGGTGATAATGACAATATTCTGAAGGAAATTAGGGTAACAGTAAGTCAAGGTCAAGCAAGAAATCTCAGTGATAAAACAGATTAAAAATTTATTAAATCACTACTTGAATAACTGGAAGCTGATGAGACAGTAACCTATTTCTGAATGACAACAGTTCTCTAGTTAACATGTTTTTAAGTACTATTTTTTTTTTCCACTTTAAATCACATTGACCTTCAGATCTTCATATGGAAAAAGAAAAGGAAGGAAGGTTTGGGGACTAAGGGTCTTTCCTGTGAACATGATGTTGGGACTACTTTCTAATCATAATGATATGACAGCCTCAAAATAATCAGTTTTTCTTCCTGAAACACTAGTAGCCACCCATTTGGATTTGTTCACCTTGGTGGGATGCCCATCTGGAAATCGAATACAAGTGGTTGTCACTGAGCATATTTTTCTGCACAGTAATCTGGGAAAAAGTCTTAATTATGGCTGGATCATCCCTTCCTTTGGGCTGTGGAGTTGGGTTTGCTGTGATCACACTGCAGTGCTGTGAGCTCTTCCCCTGATACTGAGATTGGGAGAGAATCCTGCAACTCATTTATTACATTTGAAGAGGCAGAAAATTGAGGAAATGGAGAGTTCTAACACATATATCTTTGCAACATCCTCTCTCTAAAAGAGAAAGGATTTTTTTGGATTCAGATCCATGAGTGAGCTCAGCAAGAACACCCTTAAATATAAAAAAAAAAATCCAAGCCATTACATAATAGAAATAAATGGGGTATCTACAGACAACAGAAAGAGTGAAAATGAACTCAAAGCTGCAGCATTAATTCCTTTGGAAACAGAAATGCATTTTCAGCTGTATCCAATCTCTAAATCCAGAGAACAGAGATCAGGACAAGAAATAGAACCAAAAGGGATGATTTTGCTTCTCTGGTTTCAAAGTTTTAAATTATATGCTAATAGAGGAAACCGAAATGGGCAGGTTTGTTTAATCCAGCAAAGTGGTTTGCAGTCCCTCCAGAGCTGTTATTAACTTTGCTAAAGCCAACCTTGCAACTGGGGCAGCTTTGCCTGTGTGGCAAGTTCATCTGCACCCACAGACTTGTATCAGATGCCAGGTCCCAGTTTGCATGAACTGTCCTGACTGGTCAGTGGTGGGACACTCTTGGGCTGCAATGGGTCAAAATGGGCAAGACAGTAGGAAAAAAACCTAATTATGAGGAGAACTGTGGATTGTAATTAGTTGTCTACAACAGGACTCCTGACAGTCAACACAGAGCAAAAATAAAAACACAGCAAAAGCTCACAGACTGTCACATTTTATGATGAGTTGCCTGGGCTTTAATTTGGACACAGAGAAATCACATAAGTCAAACCAAACCTGAGGATTTGATAGTCAAAGTACTATGCCACGGCATGATTGGGAAGAATTACTAGAGCTGAAGTCTTAAACTGCACAAAAAGCACTGACATTTACTGCAAGAATACGACCCACTCTGGAGAGACCCCACCTGGAGCACCTTGTCCAGCTCTGGGGGCCCCAAAATAAGATGGACATGGAGAGAGTCCAGAGGACATGAGGTTGATGAGGGAGATGAAGCTCCTCTGCTCTGGAGCCAGGCTGGGAGAGCTGGGAATGTTCACCTGGAGAAGGGAAGGGTCCAGGGAGACCTTGGAGCCCCTTGCAGAGCCTGAAGGGGCTCCAGGAGAGCTGGAGAGGGACTGGGGACAAGGGCTGGAGGGACAGGACACAGGGAATGGCTTCCCACTGCCAGAGGGCAGGACAGATGTGTTAGTGGGAAGGAATTCCTGGCTGGGAGGGTGGGCAGGCCCTGGCACAGGGTGCCCAGAGAAGCTGTGGCTGCCCCATCCCTGGGAGTGTCCAAGGCCAGGTTGGAGCCCCCTGGGATAGTGGGAGGCGTTTCTGTCATGGCAGGGGGTGGAATGGGATGAGCTTTGACGTCTCTTCCAACCCAACCCAGGGTTCTGTGATCCTGTTTACCTTCTCTTCTATGCTCCTGAAAACAGACATTCCAACACAAAAAAAAGGAAAGGTCATAAGTGTATGCTATCTGTGAAGCATAGCTCTGGAAATTAAGGAGTTTTGAGATATGTCAGATAGTTACATTCCACACAAATACAGATTTTTTTTTCTTGTATCAGAAGAGTTAACAGCAGGAATTAGAAATTGCATAACTGAAAAGAAAGAGTACATAATTTCCAGCAGAGGTAAATTCTATGCCATTTTCTGCTATCTATATGAAAACAGATTTTATTTCCCTTATTTATCACACATTGATGTTCTGTGTTGGTACCTTCACAAGTTAAAAGGTATATTTATAGGTATCAGATCTTAGGGTTGATATTATTTCTCTACTATCTATAATACACATAGAGGGAAAAGCTGGGAAATCTATAAGTATTAAAGTCACTTAGGGAATCTTACCATGGTAACTGGAATTCAATCCAACAAATGCAAGCTGTCTACAAACTATATACATTTAAGATAATTACAACCTGCAACCAATACTGTAAACTGTATTTAATGCTTTTACATCAAAAAATATTTCCTTTTTCTCCTTTGGCTTTAGTTTAGAAGTGAACACAAAGGGCAACGTTTCCTGCAAACACCTCCAAGCTCAAGTGATATTTCATGTGGACATGAAAAGTACAAACATTTAATTCAAATTGTTTTGCAGGTTCCTGAGGGCAAGGAATTCAGCTGTGCTTTCCTTACTGTCAGATGACAAGCATGTATCCCTGTGGCTGCATCTAATGAGCAGCAACTAAGAGAACTAAGAGCCTTTTGCAGTTGGGCTTTTTTTCTTTAATGGCTTAGCAAAGTCTCACAGCCCCTTAACAAATTGGCTGAGCCAGTCCAATAATGTAGGAAACCAGAGAACTTCCAAGTTTGTTCCCAAGTTTGTTTTAAAGTGATTCTTTGAAAACAGAATGATTATACTTTTTGCTTTCTTGCTGACTGTACAAATAGATTTAAGATTCCTCTATCTGGGAGGCATAATAGCTAAATTTTTTTCCCTTTCTTGTTTTTTTAATCCTCTTTTTATTAACTCCTTCTACAGCAAATCAAACTGCTGCTGGAAGGTAGGCAGGTTTTTCCATCCTCTCCCTTCCCTGCTCCCTACACTGCTAGGCAGACAGATATATATAGGCATAAACATAAATACAAATCAATATATATTTTTATATGTAACCTGCTTCCCATCACAGGACACAATAGAACCCATTGTACACGATTCCTGAAGTAGGGACAGGGCAATGGCAGCAGCTCTTCTGCCCTTCCCTGGCTTCCTCACAGGAATTACAGGATGATTTGGGTTGGAAAAGACCTTTAAAGATCTGGTCCAACCCCCCTGCAATGAGCAGGGACATCTTCCATTCAATGACAGAAAACCCCATCATGGAGCTCTTGGAATGCACAAAAATAGGAGTAACAGGACAACTTTTGGAACAGCCTAATTTAGGAGATTTTTCTTCATAAGCTAAAAAGATTTTCAATTAAAATGAAAAATCGAAATGTTTATCTGTTCTGCCCCTGTAGCACTGACAGTCCCAGCCTCTGACCATCAGGTTATTTGGCAACATCTGCTGAAGGCCCTGTGAATCTCTACAAAGGGCCATTTAAATTAACAGCTCCTTGCTCACTGTTGGTGCCCCAGGATCCATATCGAGTTAAAAATTCAAGCAAATAACTCTCAAGAAAGAGGAAACCAAGAAATTAATTGTGCCAGACCAAAATCAATAAAATTACACAGCTCCAGCTCCCAGTTTCCTGCTTTCCATACAGAAACACAAAGCTAATGACTTCTCTGGGAAAGGGAAAGCATGCTCCACAATTCAGCTCCATCCTTTCTGTGAGGTATTCCTCATTTACATTTTTTTTTAAAAAAATCAAAGAATAACTTAGCTAAAAACACGTTCGAAATGTCGTAACACTAAGGATCAACTATTTTAGGAGTAAATCCAAAATAACCAGTGTGATGGTTAAAAGAAAATCTGTCCCTTCTGAGGCTGAGTTGTTATGTTGTGAATTTATTCAGTGTCAGTAAAAAGTCAGGCATGAAAGCTGAATTCAACCTTTACACAATATTTCATTATCAGGCACTGAGGTTGCACTGAAAGATATTTAGGAGCATTTGACCAGCTAAAAAGGGATTAACAAAAAATGCACAGCTTTATACTCTAAAAGAAAAAGAGAGAAGAAAACACATTCTTTCTGTGTTTTTAATTACATCTAAGCAGTGCAAACAGGGCAGCCTTGGTTTTTACAGCAGCTCTCCAATTATCCTCTGAACTGTATCAGTTAAAAATAGGTCAAAATCAATACTCCCTTTGCAGGACAAACTTTGCAACCAAAAAAAATCATTCAAAGATTCCTAAAAACAAGCTCGGAGAACAAACAGGAGTGAATTATGAACAAGGGGACTGGTGTTGCCAACACTTTGAAAGAGCTGGTTGGGAGCGAGCTCCGTGGTCCTCGGGTCCAGGATGTGGTTTGGGAGAAGGATGAGTGCTGGAACACAAAGCAGCCAAGGAGAGGTAGTGAAGCCCTTCCTGTATCTTTGCAGCTGGGTGGGTGAAATCCCACACGAAGCAGCATTCGGTGTGTGTTTCTCACACTTCCCCCCATGCCTGGGGACCTGAACGAGTCTGCTCCGCATCTGGGGGAGGGTGATTCGTCAGACTCACGGATCACAAAGGGAAGAAGAAAGGAAAATGCAACAGCATGTGGTTTGGACTGAATGGAAATGACTGCAGCAAACTGTGAACTCGATTTTGTATTAAGAACAACCAATAAAAATAATAATAAAATACGTGTGCTTTCAGCCAGCTCTCGTTCATTGTGGTGTATCCCAAGCAGACCCACCCTCAGTGAGCTGCCTGCCATCCCTGTGAAGGGCTATTCCCACAAATCTGCCTACGACCACCACATTTTCTAATCCTGGTACTGATGTGACTTCATGGAGTGCAGGAGCTCCTGCCCAGACCATCAGTACGAGTGGCAGGACCTCAGAGGGTCAAGAGCAGCAGTGCTTTCTAATCCAAGCCTGATGGAAGGGTGTGTTGTTTGCTGGCACAACCCATTCCCTAAACTGACCGGAAAGATCAGGACCTGCCTGTCCTCTGACACCCTGTGACCTCCCAGAGGGGTTGGGCAGGAGGTTCGTGGCACCAGTGCAGATTTGAGCTTCTTGAACAACCTGTGTTTATAAACATCTGTTTAATAGGGGAAAAAAAAATAAAAAAGATCAGCTAAAAATATTAATCCTCCTCTACATAGTGTTCCTTACTGTGTTCATATAATCATAGACCCGTTTGGGTTGGAAAGGACCTCAGAGGCCATCCAATTCTACCCCCTGCCATGGGCAGGGAGACCTTCCACTATCCCAGGTTGCTCCAAGACCTGTCCAACCTGGCCTTGAACACTTCCAGGGATGTTGCCCCAAAAGGTTAAAACAGAAATACCTTGTAAGTTGCTGGGGGGATGTCTGGGTGAGCTTATATTCAGAAAAAGCAAAGAGATGAAATTTGAGCAGCTTGTGGCAGCTCTTGCTCCTGGTACCTGCTGCACTCTGAGGTCTGCTCATGGCAGCCTTTCATTGTCACCTCTGCACAATGATGGCACGCTCAGTTAGAGGGACATTTAACACCTGAAAACTTCAGGCTCAACAACAGACATTCTTCCAAAATGGACCAAAACCTGGCACAGGAATGAAACAACCTGGAATTTGCTCAAAGTAAACCCATAGTCATTATACAATATTTACACTGCACGTATGAATCACAACTGCTCGCTTTGCTATCAAACAGATGGGAGCAAAAAGTACCTCTTTGTTGGAATACATTATGTGCTGCTTAAACAATGCTTGGTGGAAGGCTGTGCAGAGAAAACAAACAGGCCTGTTCCGTAGTAAATTGTTACAAAACAAAACTTAATAGAGTTGGCAAGGAGGAAGCAATTGCAGAGGGTCTGGGTAGCCTTAGTTATGGAATAGAACTCGTTGCAGACGGTCCTTTGCAATTTGGGTAATTATAATGTGAATGAACAGCTGTTGATATTTGCCAATTTAAAGTGCACGTGAACTTCTTTGAGGACTAGGGTGTGTAAATTCAGTAGATCCCACTTGGGTTCTAGTACATGTAGATTGAAAAGTAAAATTCCTCTTCTTTGTAAGGACACTGGGGACTCTGACCTCCTCTACTAGAAGTTTGATTACAATATGATACACTTCCAATGTGCTCAAAGACTCAGGGTCAAGCATGGACCATATCCACGACGACGTTAATTCGTTATCCAGTGTAATTACACTTTCTGCACCTTACTCCCTTAGTTCCACCACACTTCCTGTGAGTATTCCCAGCTAACAGCTCGACATTTTCCCTCCCACCTATGCCCTGTTTTAGAACAGAGCTGGTGCTGATCAGCCAACCTGACTCTTTTTAGAAACACCTCTCCTTGTACGCACGTAATTAGCGCAGCACACACTTGCGGGGAACCCACAGCGTGCTGTGCACTGTGGGGGATGAGAATTCTGATGATAATTACCACTAAGTTTCCAATGATAAGAAATGACACGTCCTCCAGATTAAATCTGATAATGTTCTCCTCAGTGGGAGCTCTCTCTCGTGCTGAGGGGGACACAAACAGACGAGCTCCGTATGTTACGCACAAGGATCGTAACACAAGGTATTTGTGTTTTCTGGGGCAGCAGAAGATCATGAGAATTTGTTTCAGGGACAACAGAAAATTAAGTGCATTCTGAACTGTGAGAGGCATTATCTGAGCCACGTCACCACTCCTTCCACCCCTTCAGTGTCACCTGCATCCTCAGAGCCTCCTGCAACAGGGCCAGGATGGAGGTTTCCCCACATCCATAAAAAAAGGGTTACAAAGCTCTGAAATAAAACCAAAACCACAGTCAGCCCTCTTCCAGTGTTGCCATGGTTCAGCTACATACTGACACAGAAAGAAAAGATGATAAATACAGTAGTAATTGTGTCCACAGAGAAGCAAACTGAGGTGGCCATCCATTTCCCTGAACTAAAAGGCAACTCAGAATGCTTCAAGAAAGCCCATAAATTATTCTATCACTGCAAGAGGATTTCAGATGCTTTTTGTTTCCCGTCAATACAAATCTGGCCGGGCTCAGTAAGTTATATTAAATGCACATGTATCTCCTTCAAGCCACATTTCATGCTCTCCAAACATCTTTCTCTAAATTAGATCCTTTCATATTCCTTGAAAAGCTCAGTTCTTAATTAGGAAAGAGTTCTGATTTTCCATTTTCATTAATTCATTTGATTTCAAGATTTTGAAGCCAGAGTAATTGCAACTAAATGAAACTTACTGCAAGGCAAAAAGATACAATCAGCTTCAGACAATGAGAAAATTAAGATTTTTTTTTTTTAATGCAAGGGTAGATCTAGATGTCCTGGCTAAACTGAATTCCCCACAATACAACAATCTCCAGAGAAGCAATGATAGATGTTTTGCCTCTCGGAATGAACTCGCAGGGTTGGCTAGATTAATGCTTAAATCACCTAATTTATTTGGCTTAATTCACATGCTGTTCTTCACTTTCAGATCCCTCCAATCCCGGGGCTCTGCTGCACCGGGTCTGTGCCAAGACCTCTGAGCTCAGGCTTCACTCTCTCTAAACATCTTTTCATATTATGTGGCTCAGATTAAATCTCCTTCGCTAATTTGTTATTGCAGTCGCAGATACGCTTCTGGATTCCAGTTCCCTTTTGCATCACAAATACGGGAATGCAAAGCAGGAGTGAGGAGCTGGGATCTAACTTCCACTCTTTCAAACCACAATTTATGTCTGATGATCTTTTGGAGATGACAAATGAGTTATACAAAGGCAGATAAAATTATTATTTTTATTTTTTTTTAACTAATGGAAAGGGCAATTTCACCCTACTCTTGGGCTACTCAAGATAACTTGACAAACTTCCCAAAGCTCTCCTTCCAAGACACATGAATCATTTTTATGTCCTGGAATGTGCCCTAAGAGAAAGAAGGATCTGAAGATTTCCTAGTAAAGCAAATTGTATTGAAACCTGTGGGCAGCATCTCGCATTCTTCTGCTTAATTAGAAAGAGACTTTACTCACAGATACCCCAACTGTACATTTACATTCTTGTAGAAAACAAATGGCACAAAGTAGTGTGGAAAGCACAGTAAATTTATCTAAGAAAGCACTCCCTAGAACAAAAACATATGTTTTCTTCTGAATGATACCTAGAGATTTAAAGTATTAATGACCAGATATTTCTTGCCACAAAGGCAAAGACAAAACACAGATGAAAATGCCATTTCCATTAATATATATACACCCAAAAAAACCTGTATACAAAATCTATTAATGATAAAACTTATTTTTAAGATGCCTAGCTAGGTTAAAGAGGCCAATCTAATTACTCTTGTAGATAGCAATTGAAAATACTTAAACTATCTAAGCTTATAGAAAATCTGTTTCTTTTCATATTACCCAAATGTTCCAAGAAGAATAAGCTATACAAAATATTTCTAGAACAAGTTCTCTCATGGCATATTAGATAAACCACTGGGTCTAAAAAAATAACCCCTGGATCAAGGTTATATAAATTGATATTAAAGCTCAGCAAAGATCTGCTTTACACTAAATCATCTAGAAATAGCACACCCTTTCTCCATCGAAGGGCACGAGGTAAATAACTGAAGAGGAGGTAAAAACAGATAATCAATTATTTCAGTTGGCTTCAGGGTTAGTGCTGAAATTTTCAGCCCCTTAGAGAAAAAACAAAAATCAATATAGCAGAGTATTTTGAGATAACAAAGAAAGAAACATCTCAAAGGCATTTGCAACATGTGATAAAATTCTAAAGAAAAGTCCGCTGTCACCTTCAGCTGCTCCAGCACAGGGTAAATGAGCAGAAACACTCCTGAACTGACTGCAAAGGGTTAGAAAACTGAAAAAAACCTCTGCAGAAGGCTCATAAAACATTTCAATTACCCACCCTCAGCCTCATGGACCAGTGCAGTAAAACAGGATGATACAAGAACACTTTGCAGCTCAGGCAGTGGATACTGGAGTCCAATTCTCATGGGAAAAACTCTGGAATAATGGGATAAAGGAGCAGTGGCTCCTACAGCCAAGAGATGAGGAGCAAGCAGAGTTACAAGCTGCAAACTCAATTTTAATAGTTATTTATGGAACCAGACCTCCTTCCAAGATCCTGGTTTGTAAAATCCGAGCTATCAGAGCATCCCATCATGGAAGAAGATCGTCCATCTGCCTTCGTGGACAGCTCTCAGTTGCTAACATATCATTCAAGGACCTATTTATTGTGTTTCTCCCTCTTCTTGTCACTCCATTATTTGTAGAAGTACTGTTCTACTTTTGTTTCCATCCCCAAAAGCAGAAGGAGAATTGGCACAGGTAAGAGAATAATAAAGATCACCTGAGACAGTCTATTTCATGTGGTTTTGCCTGAGCAAATGCAACAAAGCTCTGACAACACACTGATTTAGATGTTGGTCAGAGCCTCAAAGTCTGTGTTTCTTATTTCAGATTCAGATTTTTTCCCCCTCCCCAGGACTGAGCCCCAATGGAAATTTAAATACAAGTTTCCCCAGGGATGGGCCATGATACACAGAATATTCAGCTATTTGCACTAGATGAATTGCGTGCCATATCCTGTTAAATTTCCATCAGCTTTGGACATTTATTTGCTTCTGGAGGAAAATTCTTATGTTTAAACACAGAGGAGCCTCCCTTTTAGACCTAGAACTACAAACCAACTATCCTTTGTCGGAAAAAGAAAGATAAAATAAGAACAGAAAAAAAATCATATTTTCCAACTTGGTATTGGGAAGAGTTGGTAACCACAGAAGAGATCTATTACTAAGGAGCACAGAGTGAAAAAAATCTGTTGAACACCTGAAAATTTCAAGCAATAGGCCAAGAACAGCATCATGTGCCTCAAACACACCACACTCCATCCTCTCTGCTTCCTCCATGGCTACTGACACAAAACTGCTGAAAAGATACTGAAAAGAAACTAAAAAAGAAGACACACAAGCAGCTCTGGACTGACCGTTTTTCATTCAGCTGATCCTTCAAGGAACACCCCAGACCTGTTACCATGTCTCTGCTCACTGGTAATTAAAAGTTAGACATCTCAACACAGCCTGTGTGATCTACCAGGACTCTGCAACCCAAAAGTCCCAGAATTACTTCAATTACTTCATGCTCACTCTAAACAGTTGGAATTGTCATCTCAGGATTTGGTCTATTCCTGATGCTCTGCTCTTGAATCCTCTCCTCCCTTCCCTCATCCTGGAAATCTTCTGAAGTTTTGATGCTCCTCAGAGCAAGAGCAGACACAGAATGTCCTCATGTTGTGATATTAGGAAACATTTCTTCATGGAAAGCGTGGCCAACAATGTGAACAAACTGCCCAAGGCAGTGGTGGAATCCTCATCCCTGGAAGGATTTCAAAGCCCTGTGGATGTGGCACTTGGGGACATGAGTTAGTGATGGCCTTGACAGGCTGGGATTGGTTGGACTTGATGATGTAGAGGACTTGTCCAACCTGAAAATTCTATGATTTTATGTTTATACCCCCAGAAAGCTACTGAACAGCCCTTGGTGAAACCAAGTTCTCCATAAAGTCCAGAAAGACACACAAAGGAGACTTCACCAGCTTCATCAGCAAAGCTTCATCTCCCCATGCAAGTTGTATTTAGAGTATTTTCCAGCACATACTTTGGAAAGAGGCAAAAAAGAAAGTGCTGTTACATTGACACTTTATTTCTCCATAACCAGTCTAAAAAGAGTGGCTTATTCTTCTCTATCTTTAACCTCCAAAATTCCTCAAAGGAAGGATTTCCTCAAACTGTCAACTGTTTTCTAAAACTATCCTGTATTTTCAGGGCAGCCTCTACCTCTAATCACTGTTGCAACTGAGCACCAACAGGGTAGAGATGTGCCTCATCTCCATTTAGAAATGAATAACTACAGCAGGAAGAAGCTCATTGATTTATCCACAATTATGAGGGAATTCTGCAGCACAACACAAAATTTAACAAGTCCTTCCAGAGCCAGAATGGCTTCCTCCCTAAACCAAAGCTCTTCCAGTTATAAATATCCCAATTTTCATGGCATCCTCAGCCACCTCTATGATTTCAGTGTCCATGTTTGAACTAATAATAAAATTTAAAAGAATAAACAAAAAGCTCACCTTCTGCTAAAGCCTTTTTTTGCACACTGTTGAGAAGGGATTACAGCTAATGTCTTAGCTGTCAATGTATAATTAGAAGGCAAAAAAAACCTGTGGGGCAACAATTTTTTCATCCTGGGCATGAAAGTGTTCCTTATGAAGTTTCAGGTCTTTAAGAATTCAGAAAAATCCAAATGGTATCCTTTGAAATGCAGAGATAGCAAAGTTCAGGTTTTTGTGAAGGAGGAAGAATGGCCTGCACTTCAAATCAAATCATGGAAAATGTGGCTTATGAGACCTCAGAGGTTCATGCCCCATGCCAGGATCAACTTTATCACTCTCATTAGCAGCTGTTTCTCTGCCTTTTCTGAGAACCAAGTGCACTCAGAGACTTCTAAGCTTCCCTTGCTCACGATATGCATGTCAACACATCCTTTTCTCATTAGCTTTATTACTGAGCTCTTCCTTGCTGCCTTGTAAGGCCATTCTTCTTGTCCCTGCTAGACAGCAGCATATCTAACAGTGACACAGAAACTAATTACTCCCTCTTACCTTCCTGAGCCATTTCCATAGTGGGAGATTCATCATGTCCCTGCTCAGCCTCCTCCTCCCCAGTCTGACAGTGCCAGTTCCTTGCTCCTCACCATGTCCATGGTTTCAGACTTCCAACCATTCCTTGCATTCCTTCCTGTGTCGTCCCAGGGTGAACCATCTCTGTCATTTATTTTTAGTGCCTCTTCCCCGTCACAATAATTATTCAGTGAGGATCAGGTATGAAACACCTACAGCCTGCAGTCTCCTCTAAGATTCAATGCCTCAGTGTCTGATCCATGGCCTCCCACCTACACTCATCACTCCTCCAACCACCAGATTATTAATCAAAGAATCATTTAGATTGGAAAAGACCCTTCCTTATGATCACAGAATCATGGAAAAATCCCTCTAAGACCATCAAGTCCAACCATTCTTCCAGCACTTTCAAACCCACCACTAACCCATGTCCCCACATGTCCCATCTAAAGAGCTTTTACACCTCTCCAGGGACAGAGATCTCACCACTTCCCTGGGAATGAATGGGTTGCTCCCCATTGTTGCTCTCGAGCCATCCAACACTTGTTTTTATTTTCCCAGAAAAGAAGTCCAACCTTTCCCTGAGGTTTGCATCTAAACTACTGAACTACTACACTTCTACAACCAAAAAAAAAAAAAAGAAACAGCCTTAATGGTGCAGCACAGTAAATATTTAAATTAAATATAACAAAACAAGTATATGAAACAAGACTTTTCCCTCTTTTCTGGTTTTTGTATTCCTGAGCCACAGAAGTTGGCAGAATGCAGAGAGGAAGGCTCTGGAAAGGTTCATTAGTGTCCCTGTAAATACCAAGTGGTTCCCAGATGCAGGTACCACGATGTTGTATCACAAAGTGCCAGCAAACACTGGGTGTTTGGAGCAGGACAGGAGCCAGTCAGAGGCAGGTTTAAAAGTATATAGAGTATTTTTGGAAATGTTCATCCAGGCTCATCAACATATAAATATAAATAACATATAAAAAACTCTGCAGGGGTTCCCCCTACTGTGCTGATTTCTTGAGGTGATGAGGGAAGGAGCATTTCAGGGCCATAACACAAAGCTTAAAGCAGGAGTCTTGGTCATCAGAAGAGTTTCAGAGAGGAACTCAGATGGACAACTCATTGAAGGGCACAAGAAAATAACATTTGAGGACTGAATATATTGGTTACATCTAGAGCAAAGATGCCACGTGTTTGCTCATTCCCTGAGGGATTCCTGAGCTGCCTCAGTTCAGGGATGCTTCATTCTTCCTCTCAAACAACATATATTTGCATATATATATAGACACTCTGTTTTTAAAGACACCTAAATTTCATGATGCATTTGATAAAGAAGGTATATCAGCTGCACACACACACCCCCCAAAACAACTCAATCAAATTTTAGTTGCAAATCAAAATTCACAGATAAGAGCACCTTGCACACACAAAATTTACCTGAGGCTAAATAAGTGGGACAAGTTATTTCCTTTCCATCCAGCAATGCTGTGACAGTGACATTGCATCAATAGAAAAGATACAGCTCCCTAAGAATGAAGAAGCAAATTTGTGCATTCCAAGAGATGCAGAGGAATGATTTTGTGGGATAGGTAAAGACAGCAGTAAATTGCTACGACTTTATTTTATGCTGAATAAATTTCTCACTGTAGTCTGTCAGGTACCAGCCACCAAAAAACAGATCATGAAAATAACTTCACTATTGTTCTTGAAGAACTTTTGAAACTCCCATCGCTATGACAAGAAAATACACACATATAATATAAAAATACAGAAGGTAAACATCTAAAATGGCAGGGTGGCTGCTGAAAAAAACAAAGCAAATCATGGTATTTCCAAATAATTTGGCTTGATGTGATGGGTAATGTCAGATTTCTCATTCAGCTTAAGGAATATACCTTGGTAAGACACAGCTTTGTCTTTACCAGGCCAGTATTGATTTTGCTTTCACTGGGAAAGATAAAGATTTTGCTGGTAAAACAAGCCAACACTGCCTTTGAAAACTTCAAGCAGAGACTGGACTCTTTGTCTAAATCATTTAGTAATAAAGGAGGTGAAGAATTTTCAAAGGCTTTTTTTGCACAGAAATCTCAAAGTCTCCCTTTTTTTACCTGCCCTAATGCAATAGAATCATAGGAAATGTTGTACAGCTCTAACACACAACAGTGGGGAACTCCACAAGACACTGATTTCACATACATCAGCCAAAATGTCTGCAGCAGCTGAACCTCTGGCAATTTTAAGCTCTGTAATGGTGACACAGATAATACCCACACTTTGAATAGTGCTTTTATTTCCTATACATTATGCTTTTTCCTTTTCAGTGCCTGTCCTAAAATCAGAACAACTCTATTTCCATACATGAAGTTTATGACATTGGGAGCACATTACAAGGACAAACTGATAAGCTCTGTCTCTAAATGAAATTCCTCCTTAATAACATGTCCCAGCAAAGCAGAAACATTGATAAGGGTTTCACCCAACGGTGACTTTCCCCTCAACTGCTTGATTTTATGATTTGATTTCAACACGAGATCTTGCTGTAACCTTGGTCAGCTGTTTTTCCTCCCATCAAAAAAAAATTCAAAACCTGTTTAAGAGCTAAATCCTGAGACAAAGTTGGAAGGAGAGCAGCTGCACATGTGTAGATATAGATATCTATGTATGATCTATAGATCTGTTGATATGTATAGATATTAATAGATCTACTACATTGATATAGTTACAGGGAAACTCCTTGTGGTGGGGAGGCCTTTTAAAGGAATCTCTTTTAAAGAAATTATTCAAATCCAGCTGCCATTCTCACCATCTCAAACACACAAATTTGGAGAAATTGCCAAATGCTAATTCTGTGAAGGCTGAAATTAGAGCTGATTTCAACTCTACGTGCAGAGATTTCTTTTTAAATTACTTCATAAAAGATGTATGGAAGTGTGTTAAAATTAATAAATTACATTTTAAAAATAAATTGATGCTTGGTGATTAAATTGCACATTCGAGAGCAGTAAAATTTTACACATGAAAGAAAAATACATAGTACCTTAAAATATGATTTCTTAAAATGAAGTGTTTTCATATCAATGTTGATCTCCCTCAAAGAAAGGTGATTGTGCTAAACTTGGACTCCAAGTTAAATGGCTCATAATACAATGAAGATCTCAATTAATGTTTTCTTCATAGTATTTACAAGCTCTTTTTTAATTGCCTCCAAGACTGCAACAGTGAAAATCCTTGTACACAGAATGCAAACACTCCTCCTCTTTAATTCTTTGAGACCTAAAATCTTGAAAATATTTGCTCCCTTGTTCAGACAACACGTGTGGTGTATCCACACATGCAAGACATCCTTTTTTCCCCTGAAACAGCAAATCCTTGCTCCCTAAAAGTTGTACAGCAGGAGTAAAAATACAAATAATCTTTTAATACAATTACTTTTAATCTGCAATGGCCATTACCAAAATCAAACTGATGCTTGGGTTAAACTTTATTCCCATTTTATAGATGGGAAGGGGCAGGACAATCAAAAAAGAGATATTTTACTGCACAAAGCAAACAATTTAGGTTTCCAGCTTAAAAAACCCCAAATGTTTCCATCCATATCTTAAATTTGCCCCCTGCAACTCGCAGTGTTCCCAGGCTCCTGATGCTCCCAAGAGTTGCAGTTTCCTTTCCTCTTTCCCTCCTCTGGGGATCCTGGGAAACAACCACTTTGGTCTGGAGGGCTCCCACAGATCACAGTTTAAACCAGTCCAGCCCTTTTTCCCCTTTAAAATCAGCAACCCATGGAAGCAATTTTGCACAAGGAATAAAGAGGGTCAAATATTTTGAAATACCTTTTTGTTGCAACAACTGAAGCCTTTTACAACCAGAAATGCTGAAGTGATAAATAGAAACTCAATGAAGAGTGAAATATAGTACTTCATATTTAATTATGGGCATTTTGATTGAGTTTAGTTTCTCTCTGCAGGGTGTACTTTGGGGGTTAAGTTTGGGTTTTTACATTTGCCACCTATTTTTTGGCAGGGATTTACATCCCTCAGTGTACCTCAATAGCAACTTCACTGACAAACATGCCATCTCTTGGCAGTAAAAGGGTAAAATTCACTTTGCCCTCTGACTAGAACAGAAATACCTTTGCAAGCTAATGATTGTAACAGGCAGCTCTGTTCCTGAATAAACATTCTAGGGATTTCCTGAGGTGTTGTTTTGTTTTGTCTTTTCTCCTTTTTTTTTTTTTTTTCCCTCTTTTCCCAAAATCTTTTTTTTTTTAATTGACAGAAAAGAATTTGGAGGGCACAGCCAGCTTGGATGTTATTTCAGTCAAAAAACGTGTATATGTTGTCCTTCTATAGACTTTTCAAACTGAAAAAAATACATTTATACAGCTTCTGGATATTCATTTTATAGAAAAAAAAAAGAATCTTTAAAGCTTATCCAACTCATCTCCTATTGCCAGCTCTCCTTGCCAACTCTTTCTTAGTAATGCCAGTAAATGCCAAAAAAAGTCTGGTTTAAACAATGTTTCTGTCTGTTGCAACCAAGAGAAAGGCACTTTCTGTTGGATATACTCAGTTTAGGGATCCCACTTTTCCTTCTGAAAGTGGGGAAGGCTAACACAGGAATATGCTGCGAGCTGCTTTGAGGACAAAATTACACAGTTCCTCTTATTGACTTTTCCTGCAATGGATTCGTTTCCAGAAACTCCCCTCTGCTTTGCAAAGGGCAGGTTCAGGGTCTGCCAAGGAAACAGCCCTTTTTTGGGGCAGGGACACTGCTGGCTGTTCCCATTCACACATCAGAGGGAGAGCTTTTGTCTCACCACCCCTTGCCAGGAGTCGAAGCAGAGCTCCTTTAGCAGCGTTTCTTCCTCGGGACAAGATGTACTTCATGTGAAAACATCCAGGCAAGGATGATGGGGTGGGGGAAACTAAAGTAAATAATGTCATCTCAAAGGCACCAGTGGAGCATTTCAGCCAAGATTGTTGCCCAAAGGACTCTGCCACCTCCAACGCTCACACAAATGGAGTGTGCTGGAAAAGAGCATCCACCAGTGGCCAAAAATGAGGCATCTTGAGGAAAATCTGACCCTCCCCTCACTAGGCAGCAGATGTGGCTAAAAGTATTTGCTCCTGTGCCCATTTAGGTGGCCTGAATATTAAAGTTATCTATGGGCTTCACCTGAAACACACAATGTAAAACGCTGCCACCTCAGTAGGAGGTGATGGTGTGGCCGCCCCATCCCTGGAAAGTGTCCAAGGCCAGGTTGGAGCAACCTGGGACAGTGAGAGGTGTCTCTGCCCATGGCAGGAGGTGGAATGAGATGATCTTCAAAGTCCCTTCCAACCCAAACCATTCTGTGATTCCATGAATCACTCAGGCATCGGCTGGGAAGGGTTTGGCAGGTTCACCCCAAAAAGACCGTTTTTTCGCAGGAAATGCTCCTCAAAGGATGTGGTCAGTGGAGAAAAGGAGGAACAAACAGGGAGATGAACCCTGCCAAGAACCCGCCCAGGAGCTCCTGGTGGAGGGAGAAGGCCAGAAGAGCAAAGGTCATGAAGCAGAAGCAAAATAAAGTTGATCCTAAGGCAGGAGGCAGAGTAAGGGCAAAGGAATGAGGGCAGGACTGAAGAGAACTTCATTTCCTGAGCGTGATTCAAATTTCAGAGGAAACAACATATTCCCATCCTGGAACTTGGGCAGAGGATGAAAGGGCAATGACAGAGCCTGAGCTGGAGATCTAAATGGAGCTTAACGGAGTCTGGTGTTAACAAGAGGGACAAGATCCCTCCTTGGCTTCAGTGGACGTGTCAGAGGGATCATGTGTGTCCAACTGCTGTGCCAGGTGAGCAAGCACACACCTCAGCACCACCAGCATCGCCAGCACATTCGTGGTTGCACTGACCAGAAACACCACAAGCAGGACAGGGATGAGATCAAGTCCAGTAAAACACCTACAGATTCTGGCATCACCCCCAGCACACACTCCCTGTACAAATGGAAATGCATCACACAAATTATCACCAAGTGCATTTCAGCCCATACCTACAGTGCTGTAAATTGCAATCTTCCTGTTAAACTCAGCTCCAAAAGCTCAACTTTAGAACTGTGTCCTTGAGAAAACACAAAAGGAACACACAATTTTCATGACACAGAAATCAAACACAAATTTTCTGCTATATCAAAATGATACACACCATTTTTACCTCACCTACACAAGGTTTCCAAAAACAGCTGGCAGATTTTTTGGCAGGCATTTTATTTCTAGAAGAGTAGTAACACTTTGAAATCCCTTTATTGTCAAGATACTTCTGTGGTATTTAAAAAAGTTTCTTATTAATCCTAATTATTTTTTAATCAGGCTTTAAGCTGCATATAACCTCTATGACTTCTCATTACCATTCTGAAAAATGAGAACTATTCCTATAGAAGAGGCAAATCAACTGGGGTTTGCATAAATCACATTGAAATATAATTATAATTCAACCACAAAGGCACTGGACTTGTTAACTATAGGACTCATTGGATCAACCAACTAAATTTACCTCTTCACCCCTAAAATATACACTGAGTACAATCCAATTTACTATGGCTTCCTGAAATAAGGGTCTTCATCACACAGTATTTCAGCAGCTCAGAGTTTCCATGGTCTTCCCCTGCTCAGAGTAGTTTAGTCCTTGGAAGTCCACAAAGGTTTCCTTGCAGGAGCTGAACACTGCATGTACCAGGAGAACTTGGGGGAGAGAGCCTGTTCTAGGAACTGTTCAGGGTGACTCAAGGCATTCACAATAGGAATTAAGAACAAGTGAGATTCTCCTTTTGCCTGTAAAAAACTGATCACATGTTCAGAGCTGGAAAGTAAAGCATTATTTTAATCCAACACTGAAATTCATACCTTACGCTCACAAGATCTGTTGCAGGAGACATGAAATAGCCAAGTATAAGCTAAATTAATTCAATATGAAAATGCCTCAGAACAAGCACTTTACAAACCCAGCATAAAGCAAGAATTTAGGAATAGACTTTAATCCCACGTTCAAGGGCTGCTAGCATTAACTGCATCATTAAGATCAATTTTTTTTTAAATTTTAATACAGAAAGCATGATCTGCTTTTTTGTGGGGATTTTTAAAATACCAGTCTGAAAACTCATGTTAAAGAGCTTTGCTTCAGCCCCATCACCTCACAGAGGGACATGGAGTGGATTCCTCGAGCTCAGACCTCAGACACTACCTCATAGCTGGTGGGTCCCAACCAAAGCCTCTGCAGAGCCCCATCAATACAAGTGCTGGCAGGGAATGGAGGGTGGTACTGGGAGACAGAGCTTGCCCAACACTGTTATATCACTGGAGATCTTCACTGGCCAAGTATGACAAAATTCCTCCAACAGCTCAGCATGATACAAGCTGAGGAAAGGGACTTTCACCCTGTCGAGGGCTACAAAATCCTAAGGAGAGCAGGAGGTGTCTGGTGGGTTGTTAGAAAAACCCTCTGATTGCTGTTCATTAAAATAGCCATCACTTCCAGGAATACCTGTGATTTATATTGGCCATAAACTGTCACACAAAGCTTTACAAACTTAGTGCTCTGTATTACTTAAGCTAAAAATGAAATGGACTCTTTTCTGGGATGAATCCCAATTGTTTAACACTTCCCAGTATGCCCAAGTGGTTCAGGCAGGAAATGAATACTAGTATATCTAGTTGAAACCAGGGCACTGATTCAGTGCAGACAGAGAAAAGAATTTTCCCCTCAATCACCAACACAAAGTTTTTATTGGTGGCCCCAGCTCCAGGAATTTCTCGAGCCTGTAACTGCTGTGTAAGATCCAGCAAGTCCCTGGAACCAGGATACATCCATCAACTTTTCTAAAAGATGTCATAAATTAAATTATCAGATTTATCACTTAGTTAAAGGGGATTGGGTTGGTTGGTATCAGGCTGGGGGAGAAGAAGGGAACATGTTTTTCTCCATAAGGACTTTCTCTTGCACAGGATAAGGTGAGAGGGGGGGGCTTTAAGCTGCTTTTGCTCATTTAGTGAAGAAATCCAGCCCTACAACCATAGAAATACCCCTGGCTGCCACAGGAGGTGACACATTCCCTTTCCTAACCATGTCCATGATGCTGTTTCCCAATTAAACAAACACAGAAGAGTGATTAAAAAACAGAGCCTATCTGAACTAATTAGCCCCCACAGTGGCCCTACGAGGCAGGAGTGTAGGTGTAAGAAAAAGCAAAAGAAGTAACAGATTTTTTACCAGGCTATTAAATGAATGACTTCCAGGTTATTAATTAAAGGCTCGAGGAGAGGATCTCCCAGAGAAGGTTATCAGGGCTTAGTGCTGTTCCTCACACCACTGGGGCTGCCTGTGCCAGGCTGCATTCCCAGCTGGTGACACAGCCTTCCACAGCTCTGCCTCTCATATCAGATGCTCGAGAGCCATAAAAAATACGCAGAGTTCTATAAATTCTGTTTATGCCTCTCTCTCTTAAGATATGTAAAACAACTATGCAGAAGAGCTCTGAAAGCTGTCCTCTCAGCCTTCAAAGGCTTGTTTGAGCAACACTGTATGATTCCCCTTAATACAATTGTCTGGAAGTCTAAACTTTGGTAATTATTTCAAATGAAAAGGAACAGCAGGAGGCTCAGTTGAAGGGAATATAAACAATTATCACTTGCACGAAGGCTATGCCAGTTATGAAATAAACTTGAATGGGTTTGCTCTTGAAAACACCGAGGACTAAATTAATTATCTGCCATAGGGAGCCTCTCAGCTGTACTTTGTGCACCAAACCCTAGAGAGGAGTCCTGCAAGAGGTGCAGCAATGAGGGGAAATGTGAACCAGTACAGAGATCTTCCCTGTGAGGGTGGGCAGGCCCTGGCACAGGGTGCCCAGAGAAGCTGTGGCTGCCCCATCCCTGGGAGTGCCCAAGGCCAGGTTGGAGCCACCTGGGACAGTGGGAGGTGTCCGTGCCCAGGGCAGGGAGTGGAAGTGGATGAGCTTTAAGGTCCCCTCCAAGCCAAACCATTCTGGGATTCTGGGATGTCTTGTTATACTGGGATTTTTCTACTGGGTGCACCGAGTTCCTGATAATACTCAAGCAGATCAAAACTCTGGATCACAGACTGGACTATGATTGACTTTGTCTCTTCTGGCATTTCAAAAAGAAAAGCATTAATTCAAGAGCACAAAGAGAGGATCAGATGGGTAAGGTTCATACCTGCTTGGCAGTTTCAATTATGTTCTTGAATCTCCCAAGTAACAAGTGGTAGGTTGAGAGGAAACAGCATTATTACAGTGACTTTTTAACAAATATAAAGTTATTTCCTGTTCCTGCCAATGATTTTTTTGTTTCAATGGGAAAAAAAAAAATCAAATCCCCTTTTCAGTAGGTATTGAATTAGGGCCTTACAGTGAAGGCATGAAAAAAATGCAAAAAGGTGAAAATCATCCGTGTAATATCCAATATATGTGATAAATCTGGAGAGTCCCAGAGATAACTAACACCTGTCAGAGCTCATGATACCTCTTTAGATAGTGAATTTCACATTGAGATTCACATAATCAGTGTCCAGAATGCCATACAAATAATCAAGATTCTGATGTTTGCTTCTGAATACAATCCACAACACAATACTTGAGGAAGGAGGCAGGCAGGGATGCAAAAGCTGCTTCTTCAGGAGCAAAAGGAGATGCAATGCATGCTAAGCAGCACGAAATGGTAATCCTCTGCCACTTCACATGCAGAATCTTTTGAGCTGTGACAAGTGTACACTTAAAAACCAGAAGAAATATGGTCTAAATATATATTTTATAGCTGGCTTTCATCTTTATCTTCGCATTTCATTGCTAGAGTTTATATTCAAAGCATAACATAACACCAAGAAAGAAAAAAAGAGTGTTGCTACAAGAAAAGGAACTGTGCCTTCTCATCTTTCTTTTCCCCCTTTTTTAAAGCACTTCTTTAAGATTTCAATTTGCAACCCTGATTTATTCCAGCTCAGCCAAAGGAAGGAAACGGATTCACACGAGCTCAGAATCTGGCCTTGAAAACTTCAACTTGGCAAAGCAGTATTAATGTTCTCTGAATCCACTGTCCCCTCCCTTCCAGGGGAAAAGAATTTCAGATTTATTTGGATTTAAAAGCCATTGGTGATGGAGTCATAGCTGTTCCTCATTCTACAGCTCTTGCCATCCTCTCTGCCCACCGTGGGCATCTTTCTTTTTCTTTGCTTGTCTCTAACCCCAAATGCAACCCCAATCTCTTAGTGTGTGGAAAGCCACTGAACCAGAGGTCTAACTCCCCACAAAGTGGGGGAGAGGTTGCTTTTCCAATATATTTTTTATATATTGAGGTCAGTGACAGGATTTTAAAAGCATCAGGTGAGACACCCAGTGATCCGAGTGGATTAAGGGTCTGACACACTGACAGGTATATTGTGGGCACCTACTTTCTCATAATAAATAATGGAAGTTACACAGCAAAATTTGCTCATTGATTTACACATCATCCAAATTTAATGTCAAAAATCCAATTCACTGCATCATTTGAAACCTGCCTGGGCTGACAACTCAAAGCAACTTCAAGCATCCCAGGGCTTTCCAGTTTCTCCTGTGGCTCCTCAGAAACCACACTCTGCTCCAGGCTGCCTGGGCCATAGGTCCTCCAGTACCTGCCCAGGTTCAGCTGCATTCAAATTTGTCTTTATTTATGGAAATTTCAGCCTGACTGGAGCATATACCTGTGCATGGAGCAGTTTAATATTGCACTTGGATGGATACAGAGATCAGAATTATAAAAGCAGATCCATAATCATCAAAACATACAAAGTATCACCCAGTAAGGAAAGCTGCACCTCACTTGCTCATGTACTTTTAGAAAATTCGGAGGATTAAATCTTTCAAAGCACCTGGCCAGCCTCATGATTATATTTGAGTCCTTGCAGGTGCCAGTGATGGAATTACAGATCCTGCACAGCCAAGATTAGAGAAAAACCCCACACCTGAGTGACAGATGCCACAACCCGAGGCCTCTGTGTTTAACTGCATAATTGATCACATCATATACCCACAAAATGCTTCCAATTTCCCAGCAACTTCATGCATTTTAAAATCTGGACTAAACCCTGGGTACAAAGCCAACTCCATTCATCAGTGTGTCACTCTGGGAATACGAGTGGCAGCTCAGGGCGATGCCACGCTGGGATCCCCCCCAGCACTACAGCTATCCCATGTCTGCCCTGGATGGTCTCTGGCAGGCAGCATTTCCCCATAGTTCCAACCTTTTAAGCCTGGAAATGGAGCCAAAACCCCCCCAATGCCCATGTGAAAAGCTTCCTGCCTTGTCTCTCCAGGAGAAGCTGTGTGCTCCAGGCTCTGGTGTAACACAGCTGATATTACCTGACCTCCAGCTCCTGGGGTGCAGGGATCTGGCACACATTAACCGGTGTGTGTCCCTAACAGGGTGTGAGGATAAAACCTGAAGCCAAACAGATGGTCTTCTAAAAATCTTCCCTAAAGTGCTCTGTGTACTAAAACATCACTTACCCAACTCGCATCAAACTTGGCTTGATTTGCAAGTCTCAAGCCAAGTTTGAAGAAAAATATTCAGCTGGAAACATGCAGGGGAAAAGAGTCTTTTCCCTCCACTTGGATAATCGAAAAATGAAATAATTTTCTACAAACCTTAGAAAAATTTCTGAAAAACAGAACCCAACCCTCTTGGGTTTAAACCAAGCACTCAGAGAACGGGGGAATCAACACAGAATGCAAAGTGCTGAGCAAATGAAAAAAGAGAAGTGGAAGGACAACTGGAGCTGCAATGCATAAAGACCTCTCAACACATTCTGTAATGCACACAAAATTTCAGCAGAGGAGGAAGTCACATCTGCAGAGAATATGGGCAGCTATTGTTTGAAGGCACAGGGTGATGTTGCACAACCCTTTGGGGTCCCAATTCCTCTGTCACATACCCACAAATGCAGCTACTCAGCTGCAGCCCTGACTGGCAACAACTGCATACTCAAAATAGTAGCCACTAATTTTAGCAGCCTGCTCAGGATTAGCAACTGAATGTTGTATCTAGCTAATAAAAGAATTTAACTGGGAGCCATTAAAATACTCTGACTGCAAATGATTTAAATTTTCTGAATTCAATAAGAGATGCCAGGAGAAATGTTAGCAATCCCTAACTGGATAAACAGCATCAGACAGTTGCAAAATCATACAGGTATTTCCAGAGTAACTTCTGTCAAGTGACTATATTTTACATTATAAATGTATTTCACTATAGAGGACACTGATAGGACAAGGGGAAACAGATCCAAGTTGTATCAAGGGAGGTTTAAGTTGAATATTGGGAAAAATTTCTTCACTGAAGGAGTGGTTAAGCATTGGAATGGGCTGCCCAGGGAAATGCTGGAGTCACCACCCCTGGAGGTTTCAAGAAATAACTGGACATGGCACTTAGTGCTGTGGTTCAGTTCACCTGATGGTGTTTGGTCAAAGGTTGGACTTGATGATCTTGGAGATCTTTTCCAGCCTAAATTATTCTATGATCCTATATAAAGTGTTTGCCTGAGCACATCCATCTTTTTAAACAAGAAAGAAGTCACAGCATTCCTGAAATGATATTCCCACTATGAGATCCTGGTCTTGGCCTCTTAGAGTTTTGACTTGGGCTGGGGTAAGTTAAGAGAAAAATCAATCTCCCCAGTAAATGATTAGCTCTCTCCTGAAACAAATCACTATATATACACTTAGGGAATCCTAAATTCTTAAAATGTAATATAATCATATCTGAATTTAAAACTGGGGCTTGACTACCATTAATCTGAACTGTCATTTTTAGGAAGCACCCAAATCATTAGGCATCCCTGAGAAAGTGCACATCAATTGTATTAATAAAGTAAGACCAGGTTAGAACTAAGTAACTTTCTTTTCTCCTCAATAAATGGAATTTTCCTGCTGCTGCTGAGCAGGTCCGTGTGTCTGTGCCCTCAAAAAGTGTGACTGGTCTCAGATTTTTTGCTCCTGCTCTGCACAGTGTACAGCATAGAAAAAGTCATTAGCTTAATAATCATTCCTGACAGCTTCCAAATGAGACATTCCAACAGATACTGCAGTGACTCCTGGGGTAAATAAAGGGACAGTTTTATCTGCAAGATGGGAGAGAAAGAGCACATTGCACTAAATGAGGAGCGTGGTTTCCCAGGGACTAATTGGTAAGCAGGAGTATTTATGGTTGAAGGCTTGGAGAATGGGGCTATCACTGCCAGGCAATTATCTATACACTAATAACTTTAATACTTTGGCATTTTTATAGCCACTCCATTATTTATTTTACTGTGTATTCTATTGCAATACCGTTCCCCTGCTTACAAGTACATACTTTTTAAACTTCATATACAATTAAAATAAAAGAGAGGAACACTTTGGAATGAGTTGAAGAACAATAGATCCTACTTAACCATCAAGTACAACAGTATTTAACTTTTGTGCTTTTGATCAATATTTATGTGACAAGCTATTCATTACTCTTCTCCTCTACTAGTTTAAAGCTGTTGTTCCTCCCACAGCCTGATGTGCACTTTTGTGTATTTAATTTATGTTTCCATGGAAAAGAAGTATTCAAAGGGGAAAGAAAAGTGCTGATACAGCACGTGGATCTTTCTACCAAGCCACAAATCTTTTCTAATGTTCATCTTAAACTGAAAGATTAATTCTGGGAAACAAATTAATGAGATAAATCACATTATCATTATTCACATAAAGATACTCTGTTGTAACTCTCCCAGAAAGCTACAGCGAGTAGCTAAAAGGCCTCTATATGGAGAATGCCTGTTTCTAATTAAGTGGTCTAAAAATAGAGTTGCACATCCATCTAGGACCAAGCCATCTGTGTTATCTCTCCAAGATAAGCCCCCATACACCCACTATGATATCCCTTTCATCACTGCAGAGTTCAAAACTGGGACTGGCCCTTCTTTCTTATTTAGGGGGGAAAAAAGCAGCAATATTTTAATCCAGACAAGATTTTTTTGAAAGTCAGAGCCCTTGTTTTGAAATGTCTTTTCACACCTACTTCTGTCAGTCAGCAATGCCATTCAGAGCCTTGTCCTCCAAGCAGTGGCAGTAATCAAGTGGGATTTCTCCATGAAACACTTTCCCAATCCACTAATGAAAGCTGTTTCTAATGTGCTCTCTTTTGTACTGTTTGTGTGTAATGTTTTCTCCCTCTTCTTTTTTTTTTTTTTTTAATTTTTAACTCTTTAAACATTTAACTTTTTCCTCCTCATTCTGATAATTAAAAGAACAACATAAAAATTGAGCTGGAACCAAACTGGAGCTAAATTAAAAGACTAGGTAAGAGATTCCCATGGCATCTTTGGTGATAATAAACCACAAGCTGTCTTCATACTTCAAGGAGGAGACAAAGGAGACAGAAAACAGCCCTTTTCTCCTAAAAGCAGCCACACATATCATCCACTAATGTCTGGGGGGAAAATAAAGGAGGAAAGCTTATCAAGGCCTGCCATGAGGGAGAAACAATCTCTGTTCAGTCAGAGCCAGTGGCAGATTATCCCTTGTTAGGCAAAAGCAAAGCACAGCATGGAGGGAAAGTCATCCCTGATTCCAGACGCAGCACTTGGGCTGGAATTTGGGCTGGGACTTAGGAGCCCCCTCCCAAAATGAGAAATCCCCTCCAGGTAATGCCTCAGGCTGCAGACAGCACAGTAACATTCCTTGCACTGCTCCTTAAAGTTCTCCCTGTCAGGCTGTGTTCATTCAAACAAAGGTGTGTGTTGTGTTTGCCCCTTCCTCACGACATCGACCCAATCAATGAGATCATTATTATTATTATTTCACTTTCACCTTCCAGTTCTGCCATAAGAAAGAATTCAACTTTGCAGTAAAAAGGTATTCATTTCAATCAAAGACCTTACCCATTTCTTAAACTAGAAAAGCAACAATTTTAGACATCTGGCAACAAAAACATACAAATCACTTTATAACCTGTATGATCAACATACCTGGTAAGATCTGTGATGAAGAAAATGCAATAATTCCCCCTAAAGCCTTTAAATTGTTACATACCTTAAAATAAAATAAAAGGGAAAACGAAGACTAACCTCTGAGTAAGTGTCATTCACTGGTCTCCACGCTTCTCCATTCAAAAGGAAGGGAATTGTTATCTCATAATCTTTTGACTCTTCCTTTGACACCTGCTGCCTCCAGGACTCCAGTTTGCTGTCCACATTCTCACCTAAAGGCAGGGAGAAGCACTTCAGGTTAGTTGGGAAGAGCATCTGACAACGAGAACCTTGTTATTTAAGGGAAAGGGCCACATATTTGAAAAGGAAATAATTCAGGAAAAGAATTAAACATTAAAATGCTGTGGGGTCATACTGTCAGTTGTCAAAACCTACACAAATTTCAAAGAGAGCTGGAGTAAAGGGAGGGAAGTTGGAGGTGGCAGCAGAAGACAAAGACTACACACAAAGAGTAGAGATACCAGGATACAAAGATAAAAAAGATCAAGGATGCACATTTGTGGGGGAAAAAAAAAAGGGTTGGAAGAGAATATAAACTCTCATTGAAATAACTCTACTCCTACACAGACAGATGACTTCAATTCAAACTACCAGGTCAAAAAGCTCTTTGCATGCAACATTTATCAAGTGTTTTTCCCCTCCCTAAACACACTGATGGCATTGTGCCTGTCAAAGCAGAGCCCTAAAATCACAGCACACAGTAGTATCACAGTACCAGAGCTGGAAAAGGTACTGAGAATAAATCTTAAAGAGCAGATAGGGATGGCTTTCAGGTGCCATGGGACACCCCAAACACTGGCAGGGTTTGCCACACTCTTGACTAACCATGACACTGATCCCTCTGGTGCACTTGGATCCCATGAGGATGAGACCAGAGACTTCACAGGCGCTCTAGAAATGTGTCCATCCCCCACTGATCTGGAGAAAGGGCAGTGTTATCTCTCTTCCTCCTTTCCCCCAGCCCCTTTGAGCTACGAGGTGCAGAGGGAAGGTGATGGCACAGTTTTGGCAGATATGTCCAGGGCTCTCCCTACAGGAGAAGTGTAGGATCAGACCTGCCCACACAACCCAGTGCTGCCATCTCAGCAGCCTGACCCATCCCCTGTGCTCACCTAACACACTCTCAGGATCAAGAGTTATATTCTGAGCAGAATCACCCCAATGAAGTCACTGTTAGAATGAGCTTGAAAACATCTAGGCTGTCATTGCAGTTAAGCCAACGTGAGAGCAAGACAAGTATGGTATTTTCCAACATGCTTTTAAAAATATGACACTTTGCCTAAAACACACACACAAAAAAATCACTCCAAGATAAAAATGAATAAAAGATAAAAAGATAAATAGAATACTGGAGACAGGAAAGTTGGTTGTTCCACAGGGTTCCCACATTCCCTCAGTGCAGCCCAAGCCCAAGTGACAGGTCTGGGAGGACACAGTGTCAGGCTTCGAAGGAGATGGTCCAAACCTGGCCTACAAGTGGGTCCACGCCTGTGGAGGTATTTGAGATACCATCTCATCTGCTGACAAGGATCCAGACAGAACCTCAAACCCTTAATTCTCATTACCAGGCATGAAGCTCCCAGCACAGAACAGAAATTTATGGAGCATAGCTCAGCAAAATGAGAAAAGTTTGGCTCTAGCCCTGATCTTTTTTCTTGGCTCACTGGAGCAGTCCCAACTGTCTGAATTAAATGACTCAGGCCCTTCTATTATTTTGTAGGATTTGCATTCTGAAAGTTTCCTGAGATATAAATTTTAAGAAACCCTATGAGGATCCTTATCCTCCCATGTCTGCACAGCTTCCATGGAGTCTGACCCCATGGATCTGGAGTGAGATGCCAGGAAGCATCCCAGTCTTTCTGGTACTGCATGTGCAAGTGGCCTTTCTTAATTAATTCTGCAGAGCATGAACTTCTCAGCATTACCTAAAACAGAAGAAAGAGGGAAGGAACCAGCTTGTGATTCCCTAAATACACACAGCACAGTCCCAAAGTGCAACAGCTATAACAATATCATGGGAAAAGAAAGGGAAGAAAGTCTAGAGACAGTGTGGTTCGATTTTGCCACTCCCACTTCTCTTCCATCCCAGTAAGTGATGCTTGTGGTTCATAACAAAGTAAGGCTACAATGAGCAAATTTAATCTTACACACATGCTTATTTATCTGCAGCTGAAAACATGCATTGTGCAGAAGTGTTGATAGTCTGGAGACAGACATCAAGACAGGTTTATAGGCAGCAGTTATATCTTTATTGGAAAAGATAATTTATTTGGGGGAAACAAAGCAGACAAGCTTTAGAGCTTGCAAACTCTTCTGAAGCCACTGCATTTATAAAACACAAGATCAATTTCTGTCTAGTTGCTTTCCTTCAGCCAGATATTTGGCTGCTTATCAGAATGTTTTTATTTAAATTATTGGGTGTGATAAAAATCACAGCTTCCTGCGGAAGGCAGAGGAAACACTGCAGCCCAGTCCTGGGCCTCATTCTGGAGAGTATTTGGGCACAGGCTTGACATTATGCACTTGCTTAACTCCCAGCTGCCCTCAGTGTGATAGATGCACAGTGCAGTTTCTTTTGTAAATCAAATAACAATGTTTTTCTGATGTAATTTCAATATTTATGGACTATGTATATTTCTGAAAGGCTAAAAAATGAAGAAATCTGTATAACTGATGAATGAACTCTAGATCAGGTTTTAAATATACAAGAATGAGGAAGATTAAAAAGGTAAAATTTTTAAATAAGGTTCTGCAGCCTCATTGCAAAGCTTCAGAGAACATGGTGCAGAAAATAAGGGACCACAACTAGTCAAGAGCAACTCACATTTATCCATCTGAGTGGGAAAGGTCTGAAAGGCCACTGAGCTTGACCAAACAGTGGGACACAGACAGGAGAAGAGGAAGACTCTAAATCAGGAGGGAATTAAAAACAAAACAACCCCCCCGCCCCCCCAAAGAAAAAAACCCACACACACAAAAAATGTAAGAAAATAATCAAGCCAAAAAAATAAAGTAGGCATAGAAGTGGAAGTGTGCAGAAAACTTTGAGAAAACAGAACAAAAATGGGTAGGTACACAGAGCTCCTGGGAGAGCTCCTGGCAGCCTCGGAGAGCCAACAGCATCCATGGCCTTCACCTCAGACACAGCTGGAAACACCAAGGAATTCATCCCAATGAGGGATATTTCACCCAACCTCTCACACAATGGCTGAACAAAACACGGCCCCAGTTCCCTTCTGTTGGTTTTGGGCCACCCATGCCTGAGTGCAAGCCCAGCCCTCCCAAAGAGCATCCAAGGGGCACCAAGAGCGGAGCACAATGGGCCAGGACAGGACATCTGTGCTAACAGAGGGTTTCCATCACCTCCAACACATCCCCTGAGCTCCCAGTGCTGCAGTTCTTTATGCACACAGATGTGCTGGTATTTCCTCTCTGCCACTCTCCATCTCCTTTACCCATTTTCAATAGGATTTCTTTGAAGTTGGAACCATTAGAGTTGTTTGCATTACATTAATAATGAGGCCTCTTCTCTACAGGGACTCCTGGTACTACAGCAATATAAATAGTGCAATAATTGAAATCAGAGAATTTAAATTTCAGTAACGTGTCATGAGAGGAGAAGAAAATCAGGCCATCTGCAATACCAGAAACTTTTATTAGACCCAGGTTTCCTATCTTCTGTGTCACATGCACCTACTTACTCACCTACTTATTTTCCATTTCAATGAAATTCTGTCCAGTTCTTCCTGACGTGAGCTCGTCTCCCACTTTTTCACATGAAAACCCTCACAGTTGTGTCTGTTTTCTATTTTCAGCCTGCACTGAAGGCAATGCTTTTGATCCACAGGCAGCCCACAAGCTGATGCTGCGTCCTTTATTCCCTTTTTCCCCCACTAATATAAAAGCTACTTTGTGCAAATAGTGAGATGAGTAGACGTTACCTGTCAGTGACTTTTGTGTGCCTTAAATATTTTTCATCTGCCATGTACTTCTACAACTTTACTTCTTTGCACAGTGTCTTTTCAACCTAGTAATTCTGTGATACAAGGACTTGTTGGCAAACAAGTTAAGGGCAGTTTTCATCTTTTTGCTTTATATTTCAGTCCCTCCAAGCTCTGTGCAAAAGACACTCCGAGCATGTGATGTGACATCTTTGCTTAGCAGCCATTGCCTCCTGAAGAAGCCCAGACACACTCCAGATTTGCATTTGCTTAAAATTAATAAGCTTTTAGTGAGGCAGTGCAATTTATTTGTCCTTATGATAAACAGAGAAGTGAATGCTCCCAGTGCTGAGAGGCTCTGGATAAAATGGGATTAAGAGGAAGGAAAAATAGACTATGGCCCACCAAATGCACAGCCCAATCATCCTGCCAGTGCTGGTTTTGCTGCCCTGGCACAGAGCAGGAGAGGAGTCAGACCTGGGGTGGTTTATAAACACCATCCATTCATTATCCCACAGATTTACAGTTAAATCAATAATAATGCTGTGCTTCCTCCCCATTGTGGATGGGCACATTCTGGGAGTCCCATCCACATGCCTTGTCACACACACAGGATTCACAGAATCACAGAATAGTTTGGGTTGGAAGGATGCTAAAACTCATCTCATTCCACCCCTGACGTTGGCAGGGACACCTTCCACTATCCCAGGTTTCTCCAAGCCTCATCCCACCTGGCCTTGGACACTCCCAGGGATGGGCACCCTGTGCCAGGGCCTCCCTACTCTCACAACCAGGAATTCCTTCCCAGGATCCCATCTAACCCTGCCCTCTGGCAATGGGAAGCCCTTTCCCCTTGTCCCTCCAGGCAGTTGTCCCACGTCCCTCTCCAGCTCTCCTGGAGCCCCTTCAGGCACTGGAAGGGGCTCCAAGGTCTGTCTCCCCAGAGCCTTCTCTTCTCCAGGTGAACACCCCCAGCTCTCTCAGCCTTTATTCATAGGCAAGTTGCTCCAGCATTCCAACAGTCATGTGGCAGTCAAGGGACTCTTACAGTCACAGAACCCCAAGAAAGCCCAGCCAGGGCCCCAGTGATGCTGTGGGATGCTCATCTCCATCCCAGACCTCAGCTCTGTCCCCCCACTGTGTCCAGACACCCCTCGTGTCACCCACTGTACTTTCTGCTGAGCTACAAAAATAACAGAAGTGAGAGAATAAGAAAGGCTAAATTAAATTATCATTGTCTTACCTTTGCTCTTACAAATGGGCTCAAAATTGTAAGTCACAGCCTATCTACATTTTCCTCTCCAATACCACACCAATGCACCAGAATAATCTTGGGATAGAAAAGAAAAATAGCAGAGTAATCCTTCAGCAAACCAAAACCAGCAAAGTGCAGTGCTCTGTACTGCAGGGCTTTGGCAAAGCTCTGAAAGTCAGGAAGGACATGCTTTATCCATTTCCCTCCTCGTTTTTATCAGCTTCCTCAGTTTAGCCCAAAGTTAGTGGGATCCATGACCTGAATGGGTCACTCCTGGCTGTAGAGGAAGGGATTTACACGTGGCTGCATCCAGCACTCACTCAACCATTAGCATTTGGCTTTGAGGAAAGGTACTGAGGCATCCCCTCAGGCTCTGCTCCCAGACAGCTGCCCCTGTGATCTGGGATCCCTTGGATCTGCTCTGTGCACCAGCGAGCTGGGCAGGAATCCCAACAGAGCCACCCCTGCCAGAAGTGATGCCCATCAGTTGGTAAAGAGCTTTATCTCCCCATCAGCCACTTTTCTCTCATTTGAGATAATTCTTCTACCACCTCCAGACTCAGAATAGAACCTTTTAATCCAAAGTTACCAAGATTAAACACACAGAGCAGGAATCAAGTGTTGTTGTTCAAGATGGAGGTGAACTTAGGAAATTTAAGAAGGGGATGAAACAGGGTGAGGAGTCTATCCACAGGCTCATCACTAACCAACCAGGCAAGGCAAGGTTTCTACCAAGGTTCAGTGAGAAAACATATTAGGATCAGTTCTAGTATTTTTATCAGCAACCTTTACTCAAATACCCTCCTGAAATCCAATGCTCCGAGTCAGGAGACGACATCTACACAGAGGACAGGAATATTACAAAAGAATCCAATAACTTGCAGGCTGCAGCAAAGGCTTGAAACCAAGTAGCACAGGAGGTTGTACCCTTAGGGAGCAGTAAGTTTTCAGGTCTAATCATTAATCTTCAAAGGCAAGTGACACCAGAATGACCCACACATGCTCTGCAGCATAACATTGATAAGGCTGCATCAAAAGAGGAGTTTCCAGGGAATATCAGATATCCAAGTTACTCCTGGGAGTTCGGGAGAGCAGCACATCTGGAATGCTGTGGGCATTTCTCCTTACCTGCATTCACAAAAGATTAATTGAGCCTGGAGCTGGTGGACTGGAAAGGCTGCCAGGGCAAGCAGGGAAGTGGAAAGACTGCATTACTAAAAGAATTATTTTACATAATCTAGAAAACCAGAGATGACAGGAGCCATGGTTGTCCTTTAGCTTTATATACCTCTTGGTATTTATCTTGCCAGTGCTGATATATTTATTGGTGGCAAGAGTATAAATTGGCTATGCATAAAGTGAGATAGGATTCCAATGTAGAACTTCTGAGCAAGGAGGATCACATCCAGCTCTTCTGCATCAAGGGAAGAAAAATTAAAAATCTACTTGCTTTAAATGGAAATTGTTAACATTAGGGCTCAGACTCTATCATGCCAAAAAAAAAAGTGTCAGCTATACAACTATGTGGCCAATGCGTGGGGATGTGTGATTCCAGTCCTCTATTTCACTCCATCTTCCAGCAAAAGCCTAAACATCACCCAAGCTAAACATTATCCAGGCACAGATCTTGCTAAAACCACCTTCTAGAATGGTACCCGTTCTGTCTGAGACAGGAAAAATAAATTGGCACTTAATAAAGTCATAGAATCAGAGGATGGTTTGGGTTGGAAGGGACCTTAAAGCTCATCTGGTTCCAGCCCCCTGCCATGGGCAGGGACACCTCCCACTATCCCAGTTTGCTCCAATCTGGCCTTGGGACACTTCCAGGGATGGGAAGTCCACGACCTCTCTGGGCAACAAAAATGCAAAAAAAAATAACCATAGCTGATAATAAATGGGAAAATACAGCAAAATAACCCAGTGCAAGAGTTCCAGTGGATAATGGCGAAAGAAGAAAGCAAGACCAGTCATTTCATAGGGTCAAATAAGCAATAGCTTGAATTATGCACTCACCACCAGCTGAGAACACAGACACCCTCTCAAAAGAAAGGACAAAAAGCAGAAACTCCACCACACTGATAAGCTGCTTCCCATTATCCCACTTACAGCAGTCACACAGCTTTATAAAAGGCAGCACATAACATCCCAGGCTCTGCCCTCCTCTCCATAGAAGCACAAAAGTCTGGGCAAGATTTGACAGTGCATAAAGTACAAAACTTATCTCTTGCAGTAAAGTTTTTATTAGTTCAAAATAATAAATTATTTTTCCAGCTAACCTTTGCTCATCTAAGCAGCCCATTGATTCTCTTTATAAAATCTGGTAAAATTAGTCCTTTCATGGCTTGCCTGGAAAATAATTATTTAAATTAAATTTAAAAAAAAAAAAAAAAAAAGAAGAAGGAAAAAAGGCAAACCACACAACTGAATACAAAGTTTTACTTGTTTGCTCCCCTCTCCCCCATTTCCCAAACTCAAGACCTCAGGCATTTAAGCACAAGCAACTTTTGGAAAGGAATTACTTCCATGGATCTGCTTGAATCTCTTCCTTCAAATTGCAAAATAACTACTCATGTACAAAAATTTTTAAAACATCAAAAGTCAGCAAAGGTCTTTGCTGAGCCTGAGTACAGGCTCAAGATGACCATGTATTTCTGAATTTAATTTTCTGTTTTTTTGGCTTTTAATGGAAAAGGATCCTCTCTCCAGCCTGACTGGTCTGTCAGCCTTGAGCTGCTCCATGTATGGCTCTGGAAAACGACCACTTATTTTCCACACCAAACAGCTCCATGAGCACCAAAATGAGAAATAGGGGTTTGAGACTCACTGATCCCCATTAACTAAACAGCATTGAAAACACGAGGTTTAATATTTGGGTTGATAATTCTAAGCTCTATCTCCTGTCATCACTTGTTCTTGCATTGAGTTATTCCTTTCCTAAATCTAATTCTGCTGATGAAATAATCAGCGACAGGGAACAGCCCTCTCAGCCCTCCTCCATGAAATCCCATAAACTCCGTGGAATGTCATGTGTTCAACATTTAAACATGGGCTTGGGAGGGAAAGCTTCAATTTGAAGGTAACTTGCTGTTCTTTTTCCACCGAATAACCCTGTGGTCGGTGTCACTGCACAACCAGCTGAACAAACTAATGACACATATTATGGCAAAAAAGAGAGAGGGGGGGAAAAAAAAGAAAAAAAGAAAATGTTCATTGTGGAACATACCCCCTAAGCAGTTGGATCATCTTAATCTTCAAGCTTCTGTAATACAACTGTTGGAAGGCTCTAAGTCTGTGCACAATAAAGTGCTTTATTCAGGGAACCATATGACTCCATCAGTCATTCAAGCACATGTTTGGCACAGATTGAAAGTGAAAAGCATAGCTAAGGCAAGTATTTCAAAACTGAACTTGTCTTTCTAACACACATGGTTTATATATTGGTGTAATATCTATATAACTTTTCAGTTCTCATATAGAGTAATGTCATGGCTGAAGTACAAAATGATGTCTGCTGCACCAGGCACCAGAGCTCTTCTCAGCAGCTAACACATGCCAAAAAGCCATTTACTTGAAAATTAAAAGGGAACTATCACACTTGACAGGTCTTCAAATAAAAAAAACAAACCTGCAAGAATAGCTTTTGTTCCTTCTAATTCCTGAATATCCATTTCTCAAATCAGGATGCTACACCACCCCTCGCTGGAGAAACAAATCCTGGACAGTTGGTTCCTTCCTGGGATGTGTCTCCTCTGTTTGCAGATGAAATATTGCTCATCACAGAGAGTTCCTCCTGCTGATGCAAATGCCATTAGAGCAATCTGGGGAGAGCACGGTGTGATTAAAGCATAAGTAATGTGAGAAGGATTTGGGCTCTCATTATACAAAATACATATTGAAATGCACTCAAGGAAAGAAGCCAGTATATCTCAATATCCTCCCTGTTCTCAAGAACAAAATGTGACAAGTGGAGTTCAGAGAACAACATTTGCCATTGACTGCAGGAGGGGGCAGGGAGACTGCAGAACATTTCAAATAGCCAAAACCCAGCTTTATTATGTGTATAGAATATATACAGAGACTATATTTGGGAAACAGCTGCCCAGCCTCATTTGTGATGCTGTTATGTTTGACTGAAGAATTACTATGCAGGACCAGTCCAAAGACAGAGTTGTCTTTTTTTTTTTTTTTCCTAGAAGAGAACATTTCAAAATATGAGAGAAATAAAGCAGCAAAGCACTGAACCAAAGGGCATTTGGGCACAGGGGGTGATGAGGGTGTATCCAGAGGTTCCCTCCATGGAATTGCTCAGAGTTGGAGTTCACAGGAGAGGACAAGTTGAAATGGAAGATCCCAACCCAACAGATCTTTGGAAAGAACATGACACAACAGCTTAGGAGAACTATTGTCCTCTTGCTGCAAATCCTGTTCTAAGCTCCTGCTTTTCCACATCCTGATGCACATCATATCCATTGGCCCAGCCATTCCTTCTTGTAAAAATAAGCAGGACAGGACTAATAATGGATGAGAATTATGGAGGGTTCCACAGTGCCTTTCCCACAGGTATGTCCAGGATGCCATAGTGAAGCATGTCCCACCATAACTCAGCATCAGCTGAGCATTGGAGCCACAGGGGCACACCTGCTTCTCCCCCAGAGGATCCCAGTGCCACAGGGGCTTGTTTTGGTTATGAATGAGTGTCAGCAAGGCAGCACGTACCAAAAGCACTTATTCAAGTAGAGAAATAATAACCTTTACAAGCTTAACAAACACAGGCACAACTAATCCATAGAGATCCAACGGCAAAGAAAAAGGTACTAAATATAAATTCACTTTTCAGCAACGAGTCCACATAATTACGTGAAAATCCAGATCCAGTGTTCCTCCCCAGCTCCTCATGAAAGGCTACTTTCACTGACTGAAGTTCAAATTACTCTCCAAAATACAATTTCCTCTTGGTCTTTCAGAAGGTGCAGTACAAATCCTTCTCTCCAATGATTTGCTAGCATCCCTAACCGAGTACAAGGAATCCCCAGCATGGCTGAGTTCAGGGATGTTCTTCCCTGTATAATGTCATGAGTGGAAAGAGCCACTGAGGGGGAGTTTGAGTTGTGCTTGTCACAAGCACACAGATCATTCATTCAGGTGTTCTCTGGGAAATCACACAGAAAATGCAGCAAATGCAGCTGAAGTGAATTTCAGGGTTAATTTGGGTAAGCATGCATGGGAAATGATTTCTAGTTCTTTCCCAAGCCTAGAAAATGAGCCACTGGACTGGGGAGTTTGTATCCATCAGGAGTTTTTGTTTGTATGGGAGTACCTGCTACTCACATTAAACAGCAGAAAGGAAAATGAACTGCACCTGTACTGACACAGACTGTCACTGAAGTCTCTTTTCTGTTTTTTAAAACATGAATGAGAAGAAAACTTAGAGATACTTAGTGTTCATGAAGCCACCTGCCCTGCTCAGGTTTATGTGTGTCCCCATCAGCACTGGATCAGTCCATAACTCCTGACTTTGCCACATTCCTTCAGGAGATGAGCTACAGGAGTAATGAACATTTATTTTTATGGTTTCCTCAGGGCAGGATATCTTCTCAGGTCACTAACACAGTTTTGCTCATCTAGTACACACCCTCTGGTGCTGCCAAGCAGATCTTAAGTGATGGCACAGAACATCAGGATGGGGTTATACAGAGGAGGCAGATCCATAGGGGTGAGACAACATATTCCAACTGAGGATGAGACCCACAAACAAGGAACATACAACCACACAAAGTCAACAAACAAGCTCCTTCTCTCTAATGTCTGAAGATATAAATTGAAAGAGGAGAGATTTAGATGGAATATTGGGAAGAATTTATTCCCTGTCAGGTGGGGAGGCCCTGGCACAGGTTGGGCAGAGGAGCTGTGGCTGCCCCATCCCTGACAGTGTCCAAGGCCAGGTTGGAGCCCCCTGGGACAGTGGGAGGTGTCCCTGCCCATGGCAGGGGTAGGACTGGATGGGCTTTAAAGTCCTTTCCAACTCAAACCCTTCTGTGATTTCTTCTGCAATGACCCTGCACTTCCCCCCCAATCACAGGTGTTTACCCAAAGTGTCTCTTCAGTGGATTCACATTCCTCTCTTAAGAGACAGTAGATGAAAAAAATCCTCTTTCTTTTGGAATGTGCTTTTGGAACTCATGCTTTAAAATCTGTGTCAAAATGCAAGAGTGGATTTTAACCTGGAGACAGTTTTATGATCTCCAATTCACAAAGGAACACAGATCAGAAGTGAGATGCTCTTTCTGTCTCTATGTGCTACAGAGGGCACATTTTATCTTCAGCTCTCTCTGTCACCACAGTGCTCTCAATGGCAGAAAATGAATGCAAAATAAACTGAAATAATCTGGGCTGAATAGTCCTCCTCACATCATCTAATCACTGAAGTGGCAGAGGATCTTCAGCACAGAACCATCACTGCACACAGACAGTGCTGCTGAATAAAGACACTGGTCTTGCTCAGCTCCACACAGGATCAGGCCCAAGGCTCACCTTGTTAAATGTACCACTATGAAAATGTCCAAATTTTTTTGGTTTTAATTGTTTTTTACATGACTGTATCAAAAAAATCCCATAAATACTTGGATTCAGTGAAGTTTGTATCCTAATATATTCTTTCAAAAATAAACAGTCACACATGAGGTTTATTTATCTTCCAGCTGCTTTCAGAATTAGAACACATTAAAAAAAAGGCAAAAAAACAGTAAATTTTCATAATTGTCAGAAAGGAGATTTTTCACTAAATGTATATGTCATACACTATTAGACTAAATTTCCAGAGACTGACACGGTTCCTCTTAACAAGTATCTCAAAATAAACTAATTAAAGATTCTTTTGTGCCAAATTCTGCATCCAACTTTTTATGCCTTGATGTGTATTATCCAGCATGGCCAACAGACCATGAAACATTTCACTTCTTGCCTTATTACATCATGTATTTTGGACAAGGAAGAACTTGTGCTTCTAATAAATGGTTTTTATCATGGTGACCTTGTGAGTGGACAATCTCCTGGCCCCAAGCTAACCAAATATTTCTCATCCTGGCTCCAAGTCGTGGAAAGCAACAAACCCATTGAGATGTCACACAAAAAAATTAGTGAAACAACCCAAAGTGATTTAGCAGAGGAGTCAGCATTTCTGATCAGATGATGCAGTTCATCAAGTCACTTTCTGAAGCACCAATGCCAACATCACACTCAATACCAATGTAGCCTCAAACTCTTGCATGAAACTAAAAAAAGAATTGTCAACATCCTGGAGCAGGGATCTACTGAGAAATTATCCCTTTTCTCAGTTAGTGGGATCCTGTTATCGAGAAGATAAAAAATAAAGTCAATTTAAACACTTTGTTTTGTGTTAGAAAGAAACTGCAGCTCTCAGAGAGTTATTCAAGCTGTGGATTTTTCATAAGTTGAAAGAAAAAAAGATCATCCAGTTCCACGCCCTGCCCTGGGCAGGGACACCTCCCACTACCCCAGGTGGCTCCAACCTGGCCTTGGACACTTCCAGGGATGGAGCAGCCACAGCTTCTCTGGGCACCCTGTGCCAGGGCCTGCCCACCCTCCCAGCCAGGAATTCCTTCCCAATATCCCAACTAACCCTGCCCTCTGTTTTTAATTTAGTTTGTCATAGATTTGCCCTGGAGACTCAGAGAAGCTTCTGCAGGTGTGACTTAGTCCTACAAATGGGTGGAGATGATGTGCTTTTGTCCCAGGAGAAATTTAAGAAGCGACTTGAAATGCAACTTGCAGGTAATAAGGAGAGCAAGATCTGAGAGGATGTGGACTAAAATACAAGAAGTTGTAGAGGAAGAAGAGCCATTGGAAAAAGGGATTACATAAAAAATCTCTGCAATATGAACAGCAGGAAGAGCCTGGCATCCTAAGCAGGATGGGATGCTGTGTAGACACAGAGCTGAGGAGAGCCTGCTGGGCTGGCAGAGCCTGCCTGTGCAACCTCACAGTATTTCAGACCTATTTCCAAACACTAAAAATGTCAGTTCCTGGTTTATACCAGCTCTCACAGCAAAAGCCAAGAGCAAACCCTCCCCACCTGCCCAGCCACCCACCAAGGCAGCCCACAGCTCACCATTCACATGCAACACCACAGCCCTGGAGCACAATCCTGCTGCCCAGAAGGATGCACACAAACACTGATTAAACAAAGCCCAGCTGGACTTTTGCACTGGCAATATGAGATTGTTAGAGACACTAGTGAGAAATCTGTCAGGATAAGGGTAGGTGCGGTCTGAACAAGGTTGGTGGAGGACCAAATAAGCCTTTACATGAGTTCAGCCTTTTTAAAACACAATTTTATGATCATGGGTGGGAAGTGAGAGCCTTGGTGGATGTAACAGACAAACACAGTCCTGATCTGCTGCAGACATTGGAGAAGTCCCACCGGGGCAGCGTCTGTGCTGCCAGCAGGATGAAAAGACAGCCTGTCAATCATTAGTTCCAGGATGCTCTTGGTGGCTGGAGACTTCCAAAAATCCCAAAGAAAGCAAGAGATGAGGCACAGAACAAAACACCTGTGAACAACTCACAGGCTCCCCGGTGAGCAGAAGGTTTAATGATGCAAACACGATCTGAGAAGTGGGCGTAATGTCCTCTGCTGGAGGATTTTGGCATGGATTGTGGAGCCCCAAGGCCAGAGACAGCTCATGCCAGGCTACCTGCAGGGCACCTGAGAGGGAGAATGGTCAGACAAGGAGGTCATTCTACACAGAGCAGAAATATCTGCCACAAGCAACTCAACAGTTTGAAAGAAGGCAGCGTTTGAAAATGAGCTCTGAAACAGAGCGAACTGTAGAAAGCAGGTTTAGAGTGAGAGACAAGGCAAGATTTCTTTCCTGCAATTTATTTCCTCTATACTCAATGCAGCTGCAATTGGTGACAAAACCAAAATTTTCAGAAAAGTTATTTTAATTGAAGGTAAAGAATTTTGGGCTGCAGTTTTAGGATTTTCATTTTTCATGCCCAGAGAAGCTGTGGCTGCCCCATTCCTGGAAGTATTCAAGGCCAGGCAGGACTTGGAGCAACCTGGGATAGTGGAAGGTGACCCTGCCACGGGTTGGAACATGATGGACTTCAATGTCCTTTCCAACCCAAACCATTCTGTGAATCATTTTTCTGCTGTTTTCCCAGCTAAAACCTAATATTTAAAAGAGATACAGGAATTTGTACACATACACTAATTTGGAGTTCATCTGTACCCAGCATCACTTTGTGTGCCCTGCAGAGACAGGAAGGCATGTTCCACAAAAAGATTATACAGATGTAGATTTTAAGGCATTTGACTGAATCTGTAATGTTAGCTTTTATCCTACTATATATCCCTCTCCACAAGGATGGCAAAGCTAATTTTGCCTTGCTGGAGCCAGTACTCCAGTTAGTTTTCCTTTCTGTCCAGGAGGTCCTTCAGCCAGCAACCAAGAGCAACGTTGAAAACTAGAAGGGCAATCGTAAAACCATAAAAACAAGAATGAAAACACACTAAAAGTGAGCAGAAAGGCTACTTTTAAGTTGTCTAGCTCAAAACCTGATAATTTGTGTTTAATAGTAGACCTGTTACTCAGGCAGACCCACATTATAACACATCTCTTGCCACATTTCAAACCAAGTTTTTGAGGCATATCATAATTCAAGCTTGTCTTCACCACTGAGCACGTGTTTATGTCAAAATTAGGATGCCCTGGCAGCAGCTCAGCTCACTCCCACCGTGCCCAGAGGAGGCCCAGCAGCAAAGGCAGCTGAGGGAGAGGCTGCTAAGCTCCAGGATGCCTGGTGAGACCTGTGCCAGCAGAGCTAAGAGGACTTTTCCTCACCGGGCAGTTTGGCCGGCGTAGAAACACGGCTGTAACTTTCAGCACCTCCACGACCAAGAAAGCAGCACATGCTCTGGCAAAGCTGAAGCTGTTCTCTACTTCCACAGGAAAAAGTGGAATTAAGGAGGGGATGCTCGCTGAGCACACTGGCTGCAGATGGAAAAGAGCAAGTTATAGACATGTTGTGGAGAGGAGAGGAGTAGGGAAGATGTAGGAAGGCAAACTCAGGCTCCAGCTGAGCTGCAAGGGTCAGCAACACCACTGTTGCCCAAGCTTGGACATCTAAGGATGGGCACCAGAGAGAGGAGCAGCTGGCACAAACTTCACAGAGAGCTTAATTCCTCTGCAAATGTAATCTTAGAGCTTCAGCCTGGCTCTTAGGGAATCCCAAGCCACAAGTAAAAGGATTTCCACCCCCTCTTATCACCCTGCTCACTCATCTGTGCGCTGGAGCCAAGTCACCTACAGTTTGCCCTCTAATTATTGTAGGGACAACTGCTTTGAAGCATTTTAGCTGAAACTGTTCTGGCTGCATAGTCACCTCCAAACCATGGAGGGACCTGTGCCTCCCACACTCAGAGAAGGGGTTTGTGCTGCCTCCCCCCAAAACAACCCATCCTCAACCCATGACAAGGGGACAGCCACAGGGGACCTATTTCTCCCCATCTATCTGAGAATTTCTGCAGCCTTTATCCCAAATACACTAATTTGGTGTAAATACAAGTGTTGAGAGTAATTAAAACCCCTCACAAAAGCAAAGCAAAGCTGCTACTCCAGTTAATTCATTAACATAAATCCCAGGTGCTCGATCAAATGCAATACCTTATCTCTGAGATTTCAACACGTGCTAAAGTATCTCCTCATCTTTTTCTTAGCAAGTCCAGAGCCAGAGCCCCAGCGAAAGTTGCTGTCAAGACATTTGGAGACAAGCAAACATTTTACAAAGTTTAAAGTTACAACGGAGAAAAAGACCAAAGGCAAAAGCTTGTAGTAACACACAGGGACACACGAAGCTCTCAGCGTTGCTCCACGTACTTGTACAGGAGAATCTCCCTTCCTCTCACACAAAATATGCATTGTCAGCTGCTGCTTAAGGGAAAGGAGAGGGCTTGGGCCCTCGGGGATTCCGGAGTAAGTCCCGGACTCGCTGTACGAGGAGACAAGTCACTTTTCTAGGCTGCTCCCCCATCCGTAACACGGCAGCACAGTGCCCCGAAACATTCCCCATCCCTGCCGTGCGCTCACTTGAATGGACACAGCGGCGAGAAAACTTTTCCCCAGCCAGAATGCTTTTGCCATCACTTTTTGGCTTTTCCAGGCAATTTTTCCCGGCTGGAAACAGAGGCCAAAAGCCGACAATACTCCCAGACCGTGAATTCAGTCCCGGCGGCTGTTTGCAAGGGGAGGAGCAGGGTGGGGAATTTTTCCCCCGGGATCCCGCAGGGATCCCCAACACACACCGGGGGAGGGGGGGGCCCTGGGACCACCCCTCCCTCCCACGGACTGGCACCGCTGGGGCTGGGGATGCCAGGGATGGGATCCCGAGGGGTTTGGGATACACAGCTGGGATCACACGGGGCTGGGGTGCCAGGGATGGGATGCTGGGATCACACGGGGCTGGGGTGCCAGGGATGGGATCCCGAGGGGTTTGGGATACACAGCTTGGACCACAAGGGGCTGGGGTGCCAGGGATGCCACCACACGGGGTTGGAGGTGCCGGGGGTCGGGACCCGCTGGGGTTGGCGGTGCTGGGGATGGGGGCGCAGAGCTCGGATCCCGAGGGCTGAGGATGCCGGGGGAAGGGATCCGGCAGGGTTGGGGATGCCGGGGCTGGAACCCGGCAGGGTTGAGGGTACCGTGGTCCGCACTGCTGAGCTTTCCCGGGAAAGGCTGGGAAGCCACGTAGAGGAGCGGGAGTTACGCGGCTCCTCCCGTCCCCAGCCGGGACCTCCTCGCTCCATTCCCGCAGCGGGGGATCCCCGTGCTAAAGCCATCTCCGTATTCCTTGTCCCCTTAAAATGGAGCGCGGCATCCTTTATCCTTTCAGGAAAACCCGTGTGTGTGTGTGTGTGAGTGTGAGAGAGAGATAGAGACTTACCGCGGGCGCGGGGCGATGCGCAGAGCAGGCAGAGCAGGCAGCGCAGGCAGAGCGGCAGCGCACGGAGGGAGAGCGGCCGCTCTGCGTGGAGGCGCTTTGACATCTCAGCCCAGACTGAGGGAGACAAACTTTCATCAGCTGGGGCTGGAGAGCAGCCCCATAATATACAGTTACAGAGAGGAGCGAGCTGGGACTCAGGATGTGAGAGATTTCCTGCATGCAGTTAACTCCAAAACCCCTCCTGCTCCTGCCTCAGCTGCTGATGAGCTGGGCTCGGCTTCTTGGGGGAGGAAGGAAAAACAGGGGGGAAAAAACCCAACAAAACTTGGCTTATTTTATCTTCCCCTTATTTTGTAAGAGGTTTGGGTGGCTTATTTTCATTTTTTTGTTGTTTTGGCAAGGACATCCTGGTTGCCTGTGGCTCTTTACTATGGAAAAACTGAGCCCCGTGGCTGCACCTCCACAGGGTCCCGGGGGGCTCCAAGGTCCCCCCCATCCCAGCTCCCAAGGTTTCCCCTTTTTTTCTACACACACAGCCCTGGCTGCCTCCTCTGGAAAGCCATCTGCATACGTTAGAGCTCAGGGGTTATTTATTGGCTTCATAATTAGTTTGGAGTTGTTTCTGGTGTTGTTCCTTATTTTATATTGCGAGGGGTTTGAAAGAGGGAAAAAAAAAACCCCAAACAAACAACAAAACACACCCACAGAGCTGCCAGATGCATTTTTTAAAATCTTCCTCATTCGAATTATTATTACTGACTGTCTGGGAGAATAACCAAATACAGATTATCTATTCCTTAACATACCACCAAAACACATGTAATGCCCACATGTTGCTTTGGAGCAGTGGAAAAAAAACCCCTAATCCTGAAGATCCCCACAGGCTTTTATTGTGCAGTTTTTAGTTTTAATTTATTAAGAGTCTTCCCAAATCTCACCATTTGGATATTGATACTTAATTCTGCAGATTGGCTCCATGTTCTTTGTGTATGAAACAGTTGGCAAAGCTGGTCTGATATGCGTCTATAGGCCAGCATGCAAAGTAGTCTTGCAATTCCACTTAAAGAATGGAGTTTGGAACCCCAGATTTGGGTCTGTCCTGGAGCAGAGGCTGGTGATTGATCCCAGTGGTCCAGACTGCGCCTTTCGCCAGTTCCAAGGACAAATGAGGCAGCAGGAACTCCCTGGGGACAAACTGCTGTGGTTCCCAAACTGGAGGCCTGCACTGTGCCCAATTCCTGCCATTGACAGCATCCCTGAGCCACCCTGGGGACAGTCACATCCCCAGGATAAATGGGAATGCCAGGTCGCCTCAGCACAAATGACCCTGCAAAAGAGCTGGGATTGTGGAGCATGTGCAGAGGGCTCTTTCAACTGCTGCTCTACACAGTTAAAAAGAACCTTTCACCTCTTACTCTGCCCAAAACTAGATCTCTTGACTCACCTCCAGGTGCTCTGAAATTTGAATTCTATCCCCATTTACCCCTCCAGTCTCACATTTTCCTCATCATGTGCCTTCCCAGGGACCCCTGTCCTTGCCAGCAGTCAGGAATTTTCCTATGTATAACTTCAAATACCCAAATGCTGTGTTTTCCCTACTCACCCATTATCAATTACAATTTAACAGCTATACTCAGCAACTTTTCATCCCTTAAACATAAACTACTGAACTATATCAACTATGCTCCACACAGAACATTGGTTAAAAACATTAAAATTAAAACAGAAGGCTCCTTTGTGGAAAGCCACCATAAAAGCCATGTAGACATCTTTAGTCTTTGAAAGTATTTTCCCCATTAAAAAAGAGTCAGTCAAAAGGAACTAAAGACCTCTAAGTAGGGTTTTGGTAATCCCACAAGGCTTTTCACTTCAATGGTAGTACTTTTATATGACTAACAATATTTGATAACAGAGAATGTGGAGCCAATTATATCTTGGTCATTCATTACCATGAATGAAGTAGATATTATCCGAGTTCCTCCTCCTCCCCCAAAACGTAACTAGAAAGGAATTGTTGCATTTTACTACACTAATTTTATGGTCTTGAAGCTGATAAATTGGTAGTTTATCACAAAAGAGCCCCAAATCTTTCATTAACAACATCCACATAGGAATGCTACTGAATTGCAGTTCCCTTTGGCACTGGAGAACAACAGCACAATTTCACAGCAGTTTCAAAATTCTCTTGGTAAAAAAGCCTTCCAGGCAAAGGGCAGGTAATCTGATGTGCCCCTGCTTCCCTACAATGTGCACAAGAGAGGCCAAGCCTTGACTTTTAATTTCTCATGTCAAACCACCTCCCACAATTAGTTTTACGAGGGTTGGTTTATCCACTTCAGAGGAACAAGGCTGAGTTTCCCTGCAGGAAATGAAAATTGCATCCAGGTTGTGTGGCTGTTTCAAAGGGAGCCACAATCCCGATTCTCCAGGTTGTTTCTGCAGGCAATGGCTCTCCATCCATCCATCCATCCATCCATCCATCCATCCATCCATCCATCCATCCATCCATCCATCCATCCATCCTTTCTTCCTTCCTTCCTTCCCAGCTTTGTTCTTTAGCACTGTCAGAGGAAGAGGGAGGGAGGGGGAAGGTGTGTGGAGATGTCTCACATCTTTCTGGGGTTGTTTTTACTTTGATCTTTTGCTACTGCTTCTTTATGGTTTTTTTCCCCTTCCATTTTTATCCTACTTATCTCCTTACTCCATATATTTAGTTTTATTTTCCAAAGCATGCATTCCATTCCAGTTTAGGGCCATCCTGCAACAGCTTTTTAACAACTAAATATTCTTTTTGCTCTTTATTTTATCTCCTTGGCAAAGGGGAACCTACCACACCACTCTTCCTCTCTGTTGCTACAGACAAAGGCTGACACGTGCTGGTTGCTTGGTTTGCATTGGGCTTTAAGCCTCTGCAGGAAAAGTAAGCCAGGCACAAGTGACAAACCAAAGAGAACAGATCCTGCTGCTGTAGCACATCGGTGCTCCGAGATGTGCGAATGAAATACCTCGCCTTGCAGCTCTGGGTCACCTGTGGCAAGAGGAATGCCCAAGCAATGAAGTGACAAGGATCTTTGAGATCCTATCAGGATCACTCCTTAGGCAGGTCTTTCAACTGCACGGCCCCTGCTTCCCCTTGGAGTGGTTTGGAGACATTTAACACAGGTTTTTCGGCTGGAGAATGTGAGAATTGGTAATGCTTACAGGGTGCTCGGGAATGTGTCCTGCATTAATCGTTACCTCTTGTCATTCCCGAAGCAGGGCTGCAGCCAGCATCCTCCCCTCTCCAGCTCTCCTGCCTGCCTCTGACTCGTCACTGTCGCACTGGAATAGGTCAAACCGAAGTCGCTTAACTCTCAGTTTGCACTTACACGTGAAAATGGTTTGATGTAAAGGGCACTGGCGGTTTTAAACTATTAATTTTTGACTGTATGACAACACAGGCAGTTGGCTTGTGCTCTGGTTATCAAATTACTAATTCATGCAGGAGCTTTAGTTCACATGGCACGGAAAAGGTCAGAAGAGAGCAATAAGGAAGAGAGCAGTGTGGAATAACTTACCTGGAAACAAGCTTAACAGACGGGTTAGTACAGACACCAGCGAGGAGGAGGATGCACTGAGGGAAACATCAATTTCCATTAGTTTCCCCTTGGCTAAAGAAGAAGGAGTTCTGAGAAGGAATCAGTGACTGATGGAGATAACAGGAAAAAAATAAGGAGCAGAGAGACAATATATTAAGTGTAAAACCTCCAGACTATGATGCCGTGTGGTTTTGTGACATTAGCTGGAAGGTAATGTAAAAAATAAATAGGGAATCTGGGAGATGGGCTGTGGTGTGGTGCAGGGTGTGGAGTATGAGAAAAGGGAGAGGAAAAAGGGAAAGGGAAAAAGGAAGAGGAAAGTAAAGCTGTATTTGCTGCCTTTCTCTGCCAGAGCAGGATTTGCATCCCTATGTTACAGCCTGAGTTTAATGACGAGAGGATAAGCCACTTTTGATAGCAGAACAATTTCAATAGAAAAGGTTCTGGTGGGCAGCAAGCATCTCTGTAACACTGCTCTCACATCTTCCCAGATCAGCTGTGATCTCCTTTTGGATATCCAGGAAACCTCATTGTAATCACAGCATTGAGTATCATCCAGAATTTTTTTTTATTCCCCTATGTGCCAAAATGCACGAAGACTTGTCTGGGCTTAGCTACAGGGATCTACAGTTTGGGGGCCTCCAGGCTGAAGTTTTTCCTTCTAAGAGTAAACAAAACAAAACAAAAAAGCTTTTCCCTTTGAAATCTGTGTGTCCCCCAGCCAGCTGCTGAGACTTTGTGTCTCCAGTCCTCCCTCACTTCATTAACTCTCCGCACAATCAAGATCCCACTGAATTGGGACTACAGTGGCAGATTACAGTCCTCTATAATTAACAGGCATAGATACAGCATGATACAGCCTGACCTTTAGCCACAGCTCCAGACCTCTGTCCCAGCATTCAGGCACAAAATAGCAGCTCCCCAGAATAGCAGCCATCAGGGCTATGCACTGAAATGAAATACTGGCTGTCAATTCTCTTTGCTGCACATACTTGAGAGAAGTTGCATTCTACAGATTTCCTCATCTACAAGGGCAGGTTTCCAGCCCCTGTGCACTCCAGCATTCCTTGAGGAGCTGGTGTGCTGTCCTGAGCAGCACAGGGAGTCTGGATCAAGCCCATGAAACGCAATGCAAGGTCAGCAATCTTGGCACTCTGTTATCAATAAATATATTCATACCCTCCTCTCCACTCATCTCCTTGCTTTGGTTATGATTTTCCTTTCCTGTCCTAAAGGTCTCATAATATTGAATTCATCTGGAATTTCTGTCCCAAAGCTTTGAGGTGGCCAGTGCAGCTGGGAACAGCGAGGATGGAGCAAAGCAGGCAGTGCCTGGCTCCAGCCAGAGCTCCACTGACCAGGATCCATGTGTTCATCCTTGATGGGCTCCCTGTGCCCAGCTGGTGTCCCATAAGTTCCAAAGAGGTCACTTCAATGACAGGGACAGACTTCTGTGGCTGCCTCATCCCTGGAAGTGTCCAAGGCGGGGCTGGACGGGACTTGGAGCTACCTGGGATAGTGGAAGGTGTCCCTGCCCATGGCAGAGGCTGGAACAAGGTGAGTTTAAAGGTTCTTTCCAACCCCAAACATTTTATCATTTTGTGCTTCCTTGACTTTGAGAATCAAGGTTTCACTCAAGTTTCTCTCTTGCTGCACAAATGCAAGGAGCACACTTAGGAAGTAGGGGTTTTGTTGAGCTGTTTGAAGTAACATGGTCCTTTGTGCCTGTAGAGAACCTTGAACCACTACAGCAAACTGACAGGATATAGTACTGAATTAATTTTATCATGGATCACAGGACCCCAAAACCAAAATGTTTCTACACACTTTTTTTTTTAATAGTGAAAAAACTAAACCAATTCCTACCTTGTCTGAAGGACAAAGTGCTGTAACATTACATTCAAGCCTAAATAAAATCATCAAAGCCATCCTGAATTTCTTTATATATTGAATAAATGAGATGCAGCATTTTTAGTCTGTCTCGGGGATGAAACATAATCAGAGGGAGCAAACCCCTTCCCCTAAGTTGTGTTTGGGGAACATTCCCTGCCAGCATCATTTCTACCTGGAAGGATAGCAGGGCTGATGGTGAGTGGTACATGTTCATCACACTCCTCTACTCCTGTTTTCTCTGCCCAGTTCATCCTACTGCTCCATAGGCAATATAATTTTGGAAAACATCTCTTTTTTTCTGTAGCAAAGCAGGGGAGTAAGCTCTGCTGTAATGCTGATTAAGCTCTATGTACTACTTTATAGGGAAGCTACACAGAGCTCGTTGCAGGCTGCTGTAACAGGGCCAGGGGGGAAACAGCCAAGAGGAGCTCAGGCAAGAGCAAACAAAGAAACCCACCACTCCAAGGATACAGGACCTTAACAACAACAGCAGCACCCCCCTAAATTCTTCAGCAGTTAAAACACAAAAAGCCAAACCTCACATGGTCCCTGGGTACATTCTTTTCCTGTAGCATAAACCCTGGGTCATGCAAACACCGAGCTCTCCATGAACACAGACACCACTGGCAGCTCAACCTCCTGTGCCCCCACCCCACAGCTGAGCCTTCCTTGGGGCACCCCCAGAAGCCTGGCATGTGGGGCTCAGGATATCAAGCTGTCAGAAAGCATCCAAAGGAGGGCCATGAAGATGGGGAAGGGCTTGGAGGGGCCATATGAGGAGCACCTGAGGGTGTCCAGCCTGGAGCAGACTGAGGTCAGACCTCATGGAGGTCTTCAAAATGCTGAGGAGGGGCAGCTCCAATCTCTGCTCTCTGTGATCAGTGACAGGAGCCCAGGGAATGGGCTGGAGCTGGGTCAGGGCAGGGGCAGGGGGGATCTCAGGCCAAGGTTCTTTGCTCATAGGGTGGTTGGGCACTGCCCAGGCTCCCCAGAGTTTGGTCACAGCCCCAAGGCTGCCAGAGCTCCAGGAGCATTTGGGAAATGCTCTCAGGGACATGGTGGGATTGTTGGGGTGTCCTGTGCAGGGCCAGGAGTTGGACTCGATGATCCTTGTGGGTCTCTTCCAATTCAGGGTATTTTATAATTCTAAGATTCCCAGTTTTACCCCACACCAAATTAGCCATCAACATTTTTCTCTTACAAGCTTCCTCCAGGAAAAAGAAAAAAACCACTGGCTAAACCTTCTGTTTTAGTGACACAGGACCAAATACCTGCACAATTACATAAACAATTAAACAAATATTCTTTGTCATGTCTGCACTGCTCTAGACCTCCATGGTGGAAAAAACAACATTTTAAGCTTTCCTACTAATTTCAATACTGAGAAGTGATGATTCTCCAGCAGGATCCTTGTATCAGACAGGACATTCCTGAAAACATGTCAGGAAGGTGTCCTGTTCTGAAATCCCTTTAAATCCAACAAATAAGCCATTAAACATGCAGGGTTTGTTTTTTACTTCAGACGAGACACTGAGAACGAGCTCTTTGATCTGTTGCCTCAAATTTCACTGTCTCCCTGAAAACAAAAGAAAGAAAAAAGCCCACAATTTTTTACATGTCTCACAAGAGGACAGTATTCAACTCAGACTGAAAATTATGAAGTCGTATATTTTTAATATTCCTGTCTAGCCCTCTGCAAACCACAGAACAATGCAACATCCATCATCATAAAAGCTGGGACAGTAAATTAGGAAGACAGCAAATTTTGGGGCATTTTTAAAGAAAAATAAATATTCCTAATGGGAAACTTGAGAGAAATGATTAAAAATTACTGTGGCATACATCACAGGAGAATGAAATAAATTAAGTCTTAATCTCATGTTATTTATGAAGGGAAGAATGAAACAGGGCTTCTTTATTACAGGCATTTTTTGACTGTTGCAAAACTCCCATTTGCTTTGGGTCCCAAACACAGCAAGTGAAACCTCTCAAAACTAAAAAAATAGAAGTAAAATGTGGGTCTGTAACATCAACTAATAGTATTAGATAGCACAGTCAACCCATAATTATGTATCTTTCATGCAGTTTAACTAAGGCCATTACATAATTAAATTTAGGCCAATGAGCCCTCAAAGTTATATTTTTACATAATAACAAACACAAAAATTATATATGTGCTCCCAGTAGCATTACAAGTTAAGTATATATTTGGCACCACTTTATAGTAAGTGGGTCTTCATGACTAATTCCTCTGGAATTCATTGTAACAACATTAGTCACCAAGAACTAATGTGGATATAATATCTGAGCACTGGGTTATTCCTCTATAAATCAGAATTCTAGAACACACTGGTGGCTCCCTTTCCCTGACATCACTGCAGTGCTGTTGGGGACATCACTGTCATTGGGGGATTATGGGGAAGATGAAGTGGAACTTTTAAATTGGATATAGAAAACATTTCTTCATGGAAGGGAGTGTCCTGTCCAGGGCAGTGGTGGAGTCCCCACTCCTGGAGGGATGTGGCACTTGGGGACAAGGGTTAGTGGTGGCCTTGGCAGTGCTGCTCTTAAAGACTTGATGGTCTTAGAGGGATTTTCCAAAGTAAATAATTCTATGAGCAGTGACCTGGAGCCCCTCTGCTCTGGAGCCAGGCTGGGAGAGCTGGGGATGTTCAGCTGGAGAAGGGAAGGATCCAGGGAGAGCTTGGAGCCCCTTCCAGAGCCTAAAGGGGCTCCAGGAGAGCTGGAGAGGGACTGGGGACAAGGGCTGGAGGGACAGGACACAGGGAATGGCTTCCCACTGCCAGAGGGCAGGAGAGATG